>JARJRV010000112.1:0-46205 GCA_030783925.1 Aschersonia sp. MBC 735 | reverse complement strand
GGGGGGGGGGGGGAGTTGGAACATGGAAGAGGGATGAGGAATCTGGGGTTTGCCGATTTTGGACGGATGAGGAAATGGCGTTGTCGCGGATGCAGAGTGTCAGCGGGGGGAGGCGAGGGCTTGAGGTGGACAGATGACGAGAAGGAGGACAAAAAAAAAGAAGAAAGGTGGATTTTTTTCTCAACAAGGCGTGTTAGCATCCCGTTTGGCGCAGGCGTGTTCCAAAGGAAAAGAGAAGAAAAAGATATAACACGATGGAGAAATGGTCCGTCGAAACCTCACCGAATGAAGTGTTGAATCCACCCACCCCCCACATTCATACAAACAACCTTGTCTCTAGCCCGTGCCGCTTCCATCTCACCACCGCCACCACCACCACCATCAACGTCTTCAACGCTCACACTGTCAACCATCTTCAAGTCCGGCATCGCCACATCTCCGATGCACCCTCAATCGCATCCGCCATGGACGGCCCTCCTTCCACTCCCTCGTCGGTCCTCGACACGGCCATCCACATCGTCAAGACGCTCTGGTCCATTCCCTGGAGCGGCTACATATCATGGGCAGTCCGCAAACTCTCTTGGCCGCTGCGCCTTCTCTGGTTGCCGCTGTCATACACCCTTTCCATCTTCAACATCCTCCTCGCCCCGGCCGCCTACGTCGTATCATACCTGAGCAGCTGGGTCGCCCTGGCAGCCCGACTCGTTCTCAGTCTCGAGGTTCGTGGTAGACCCCAAGTGGCTGTTCCAGCAACGAAATAATTGAGTTCAAAACGGCCACTGACTTCCATTGCCGCAAACCCTCGCGAGAACAGCCTCTTTACACATTCGTATGTTTTCCGCCTCTGTCGCTTCACGGCCTTACCTGACGCGCATGCAGTTCAGTGTCGCTGCCCTAATAGGCATCACGGCAGGCGTCATCGTGGCTGTCGCGTCGGCCATCGTCACCAGCTCCATGGGCATGCATGACGAAGACGCCGTCGTCGACGACGAGGGGCAACACCTCCTTCCTTCCACCGCGCAATCGAGTGGTCACCCCGACGGACAGGTCCTCAAGGAGCAGTACCTGAGTGAGCAGTATCTTCTGGCGTCCAAAAAGCTGCAGGGCCTGGAAAGCTGGCGTTGGGCCGACCAGTCTCCCACTCATTATCGGTATCGCCGCGAGAATCTCCAGGCACTAACCATTCCCGAGGAAGACGACGATTCGGAGTAGCCTTTGCCTGTTCACTTGACTTGGGCATTTGCCTCTCTATTCTTTTTGGGGGCTGAGCGTTGATACGTTGTATTGCATCTGCAGCGGCAGGGGGCGCAGAGGGAAGACTGACGGACGGACGGGGCCTAACATGACATCCAGTGTCTTTGCTGCCACGCTTCTCCTCTCGTCATCCCTCGGCGATTCCCAAATTGTTTGTACTCATTCTATGTACACCATGCATCATTCCTTATAAGATACCCCACCCTCTATTTCCAGCATTCGAGGTTCAGTTCGAAGCCGCCCAGCCTCGTGGCGGCGAGAATAGTATGAAATTGCTTCGCTTCGAAAAAAGCTGCTCAAATCAATATCTCTCCATTTTGTAAGCAATGAAAATCCTCCAAATAACTGCATTTCCCAATGTTCAACGCCATGCGGGACACACGCTCTCGATCGCTTTGTGGCTTCTCAGCCGTGGACTTGCTGTGCTGGAGGAACATTTTTCTTCTCCACCCACCACTTACTTTCACCTCGCTCCGCCTCGTCACCGTCGGTACGCATCGCGACTCCTCTCAGGTCCTGGGGATCGACTCCGGCTCCGGGTTCTTGGATCACGATCCATCCATCGGCCATCCCGCCCGTTGTGTCGACGACGATCATCGCGGGGTCGTTCGTCCCTGCGTCGACCGCCATCGTCGCCCCTGTAAGCAGGTATGTAGGTGTCTACGTCTGGCCCTGCCGGTCCAGGACCAGTCCGTGCGGCGGCAAGGCTGCGTCTGTAGTCATTATCGTCCCGAGCCCGTTCTATAAGTGGCAGCGGCCTGGCATGAGGGGGGCGGTCCCTTTGCCAGGCTGGTCGTCTCTCATCTCTATACCGGCTGCCGTTCACGCCATTGCGTCCGTAGCCATCACCACTGTTAAATCCAGCCGTCGCTCCGTTCGCATCAGGTCCCACGCCGACTGTCCCTCCTTTCGGCGCCGGGGGCAGGTTGGCTTTGCGGTCGTGGAACTTTCTCCTATCCAGCTCGTGACTTTCTTCATACGTGGGGATATCTTCTGGCGCCATGGGAAGCGGGGCCATCTTGAAGTAAGCATGTTCCAGAGCATCGACGGCGTTTATTCGTGTTCTCCAGTCCAACTTCAACAGCTCTCTCAAAAGGAAGATGGCGCCCGATCCATGCCTGGCAGTGGGGACTGAGTTAGCTCCAGTTGATCATAACATTTAGTTATAGTTAAAGTACAACTCACTCTCTAAATCTGTTTTGTAAATTCCCGGACCTTGGTCTTGGGGAAAGATGCTCACTGCCAGGCAGTTGCTTCCAGCCAGGCATCGAGTCGTCGTTTGGCGTTCCCATGAGATCCCATATCAGATCAAGCTGGTGTGCGTCGCTTTCGCCGGCCAGGATCGGCTTGCCGACCAGCATTTCGCCAAAGACACAGCTACGTGTTCCGGAGTCAATATAACGAGGCTCCGTGCAGGCCTGAACTTTTGCTTACCCAACTCCCCAAACGTCGATAGCAGTTGTGTACTGCCGCAGTTGGAGCAAGAGCTCTGGTGGTCGATACCACCGTGTGACGACGAGGCCTGTGTAATCCCGTTTTCCATCCCCCATTGGTCGACGAGGCCTTGGCGTTGGACCGTCGTAGTGTCTTGCCAGGCCAAAATCGGCGATCTGCAGTATTCCCTTGTTGTCAATCAACAGGTTGGCTGCTTTCATGTCTCGATGGAGAATGCGGTTGTCGTGCAGGTAGCAGAGACCCTCTAACAGCTGCTTCAGATAGCATTTGATCTGAGCTTCTTTGAAGTGGACGGAGGGGTTATCGAGCAAACCGGACAGGTCGTGGTCCATATACGGCGTGGCCATGTACATGATGGGCTTTTTCCGCTTTTCAGCTGTCGAGTATTGGAAAGATGCGGTCAGCTTTAGTGTTCGACGTCACGTCAGAGATTCGGGGCAGATGATGCCAGTGATCATGGGAGAGAACGCACTCGGCCGTGTTGGGTGTTCAACAGCCATGTCCTCCAGTCGCAGAATATTCTTGTGCGATAAGAGTTTGAGAAGCTTGATCTCACGGAGCGCAGTGATGGGAAACTTGGGTGACGTGAAACTGTCAGCACCAGCACGGCCGACATGTATCCTCGACTTGCGGTGACATTACCCCGTCTTTTTCATGATGCATGATGATCTTTTTCAGAGCGACGAGGGCGCCCGATTTCTTTGAGCGAGCCTTGTGAACTTCACTGTTTCGCGACATAATCAGCACCAGGATACAGCAATGATAGGAGGCTCGCGCGCGGGTATGTCAGCCGCGTTCGCGTGTAGAACGGACCCAAAAGTTCCTTCGCCCAGTTTTCCCTGAAGCTCATAGTCGGAAATTCGAGAGCAGCCGGTGAAGCTGTTCTTGGGTCGGAGGTGGTTGAGGGCAAAAGTACGAGGAGAGGCGCCCTCTGACGTCGTCTCGACGGGACGATCCATGATGAAAGGTTCTAAAATGCTAGCGGCAGGTTGATCTTAAGTACCAGGACTGGTGGCCGCGTGATGAAGCGGGAGGTGTTGGAAGGGACGGATTAGGAGCGCATGGCCGACGTGGTTATCCAAAGCGGAGCGTCTGCGCGACGAGGAGCGCGTGGAGCAGAAGGCCGCCAGAATTGGTGATTTCTATGGTGCGATGGATGGCTATCAAGCAATCAACATGCGTTCGTGCATGCAAATGGACGTTTCGTGATGATGGCAGACGGAGTCGGTGACGAGAAGATGAGCAGAAGCGCGTGACGAGCTGGACAGTGGCGACCTTTACCTTACTTCATTTGATGACAGTGGAGACGGCCAGGTTAGCAGTGGCTGCTGTTCCTCGAGCGACGCAAGTGCTCAGTACGGTGGAGCTACCACAGCTAACGGGACCGCTGTAGACAGCGGAGAGGTCGACAGAAGTAGAGGCTACCCCTACGAAAGTGTCGGAAAGTGCACCAGCCCAGAACGACAATCCAGACAATCGCATCTACGTGTGCCACCACACCAGGCAAGCCAGCGATGACGTCGAAGTTTTATGGGAGGCATGTGCAATCCGATTGCTAAGGTTGACAAACGTCGCTGAGCGCGAGGTGGTGCTGCGTCCGTCTCTCCCCATCTTCGCTTCGTATGACCCTCGTAAATTCACTTTGACGAATCACTGATGGGAGTCTTGAGTCCAGGGTCCGGCATCGGCCTTTGGGTGGGCGGCGTCCAATGCGACACACATACCAAAGGGAAAAAACCAGGGAAAAGTCAAACGCAAAAAGTCAAAGGAACCAAAATTTAGACGGTAGCCTTGGAGACATTGAGCTTCCTTGCTCTGACTCAACCATTTACCAGCATGCCGTTGATTTCTCTCCCTCTTGTCATTGGGCTCTGGTCGACCGCGTGAGAGAGACTGGCTGGCTGGCTGGGCTACCTTCATCTTATCGCCCTCAATCTCTTATCTTTCCTTCTACAACCAGGCTGGTGAGCCTCGTTCGCTCGTCTCGCCTGTCACACCATCGCCGGGGAAGCGGCCATGTCGCCGGCCCCCTTGGACCAGACGGCCAGTCTGCCAGAGTCACGCGTCCTCATCATCGGCACTGGCGGCACAATATGCATGCAGGAAGGGCCAGATGGCCTGGCCCCCAGCGAAGGCTTCCTCGAAAGTGCAATGGCGCCGAGGCCGACGTTCAATGACATGTCGGGACCGGACGGTGCGTGTTGGCGTGACGCTCCTCCTCTCCTCTTCTTGTCGATACAAATTATGCAACTGTGTGCTTATGCTCATATTCGTCGCCTTGCACGTACGCATGTCAAAACACTTGCAGACCCCGGGTGTACACATTTTCTTGATATAGTGTACAATTGCGATTTACGTCATGGTTTCCTGGAATCATTTGAGACGCAAACCCACCCCCACCTCATCTCACTCTCATATACACATTCTCGTTCACAAATGTACTCATACACAAACTCACTCTCTATATCTGCCTAGTCAAGCTGCAGGCCTATCGTGAAGGACAACTCGTCTCCATAGCCTCTCTCCGCACGCCTCCCACCGCTCACAAACGGCACATTCGCTATGGCATCCTCGAGTTCGACCCGCTGCTCGACTCGTCGTCCATCTCGGCGGCTGACTGGGTAGCCATGGCCGCGTGCGTCAAGGCAAACTACCACCTCTTTGACGGCTTCGTCATCCTCCACGGCACCGACTCGCTCGCGTACACGGCGTCGGCCCTGTCGTTCATCATGTCCAACCTGGGCAAACCTGTGATACTGACGGGCTCGCAGGCGCCCATCTTCGCGCTGCAATCCGACGCCGTCGGCAACCTGCTTGGCTCGCTCATCATCGCTGGCACCTTTGTCATCCCCGAGGTCGGCCTCTTCTTCCACCATACGTTGTACCGCGGCAACCGCACCACAAAGGTCTCCTCAGCGGCCTTTGAAGCCTTTGCCTCGCCCAACGCCGAGCCCCTCGCCAAGGTCAACGGGCTGGGCATCACCGTGAACTGGCCGCTCGTCCTGCGGCCGACCAGCATCGCCGAGTTCCAGATCCATAGACACCTCGACACCGCCCACGTTGCCTGTCTGCGCGTCTTCCCCGGCATCAAGCCCGAGATGGTCGATGCCGTCCTCCGCCTGCCCGACCTGCGCGGCCTCATCCTTGAGACTTTTGGCATGGGCAACGTGCCCGGCGGTGCCGACGGCCGCCTCACCCATGCCATTCGTGCCGCCGTCGACCGCGGCGTCATCGTCGTCAACGTATCTCAGTGCGTGAGCGGCTTCGTCTCCCCCGTCTACGCGCCCGCCACCCAGCTCGGCCGCCTGGGCGTCATCTTCGGCCTCGACCTCACCGCCGAGGCTGCCCTCACCAAGCTATCCCACCTCCTCGCCCAGCCAGGCCTCACCAACCTCGACATCACCTCCACCTTCTCCCGCTCCCTCCGCGGCGAAGTCACCGAGATTGCCCACCCGTCCTTCGTCCACCCGTCTGCCCCTCTCGAGAACACAACCTCACGTCTCACCGCCACCGAAGCCGCCTTCACAGCCCTCGGCTACGCCATCCAGAACAACGAGCTCCCCGTCGTCAAAGAACTCCTGGAGGGCGAAGGCGGACGACTCCTCAACACCGCCGACTACGCAGGCAACACAGCCGTGCACCTCGCCGCCGTCAACGGCAACGTAGACGTCATGCACGAGCTACTCACCCGCGGCGCCAGCGTGCACGAGCGCAACCGTGCCGAGAACTCGCCTCTCTTCCTGGCCACCTTGTGCGGTAACGACGGCTGTGCCGATCTACTGCGCTCCGCGGGTGCCCACCTGTCTAGGGAGGAGATTGAACAAGGACCCCTCGCAAAGTACAGGCATCAGAATAATATATGACGTGTCCGACTTGACGGGACACAAAATAGACATGATGAAACGTGGTACAGATAGAAGAACAATGTACAAGTGTCTGTAAAATAGCCCGTAAGGTCAGCACCAAACAATCACTGTATGAGCACAGCTTACGTCGCCCCGTGTTCGCCCATAATCACCATCGACCTCGATGTCAGCAGACATCAATCCAACATCGCATGGGGAAAAAACCACGGCCTGTCCATTGAGACCCAAATAACTCGATAATTCCTCTCTTTTCTTGTCTTTTGAAAAACTATGCTAGTAACGAATGACTTGCGTAAACGCTGTTTGCATCTTTCAGCCGCCCGGCAATCAAGTGTGAAACACTTCCGTCACAGCCTTGTTAGCCTTCTTCGGTTGCGTCTATCCACCGAAATGTGACTATTTGGCCGCACTTTCCGTCGATGGCAGATCGTCCTCCGGTGGCCTATGTGTCGAGGGCCCAGGACTGCTTGTCGCTCGTAGTCTCATCTCAAGCTTCCATCCTCCTCTTACTTGGTCGCCAATTGGCGCTGGGCCGACCGTGCGGAATATGACTGGGACACCCTGACGCCTTGTTGTGACTGACAACCCATGGATCCGTTCATGTTACAACATGTAGTATTATGCGCGCGTGAGTGTCAAAACTCATCGAAGGAATAAGTCTCCGACCCCGTTCCTCAACGACCTTGTTCTATCAACATGATCTAGACCAAGCGAATCGTCCTCTGTTGATGCTATATTCCACAACTCATCATCTGCATATTCGTGTCAGTTAAACCGGCCCAAACAAAAACGTCTTCACCCTCCAAGTACTCACCATCGTTCAGATATTGAGGTTTAGAGTAATTAGCCCGACGGACGATGGCAAACTTGATTTTCTCAAAACTTTTGCCTTTGAGACCGGTCCGTTTCTCAAGACGTTTCTTGGTGTCTGCAAACTTTTCTCCCTGTTGATCTCGCATGGTGAGCTAGCTGATGCTTCCGATCATTGCACTGTCATGACTCACTTCAACCAAAACAAACTTGAACGGTACACCGTGTACTCTGTTCACCTCGTTCTGAAAGTGAAAGGCCGAGAGGAATTTCTCTTCGCCGGCCGTCACTTCTTCCTCGGGAACGCGTTCCGCGTATATTTGCACGTAATCGTTGAAGTTCATGACGGGAGTTGTTCTGGGCGTCTCACGATACAACTTGCTTGAACTCGTCTCGTAAATTCGTATTTTGCCACCCTCCTGCTCGTCGGGTATTTGAACCTTTTTGATCAGAGCTTGGATCAAATCTTCAGTGGTACCAGTTTTAGGAACAAGCAAGTCCAATGGTTCCTGGACAACGAAAAGTCAGTACGGCGGTGGTCTTGGGAGGAAAGAACACCTGCGTACCTCTTTGGTAATTCCTTCGCTTAACCAAATGAGCTTGACGCTCTTCTTGGTGTCCAGTTCAGCCAAACTCATCTCCAGGACCTCGAAGTAAAATGCATCCCCTCTTTGGCTGGCGTTAAGCGTATTGGAGCCAAGGGGGTTGAGTATTTGCCTCAAATTGGGATTGGCACCACGTCGTACGGGAGCTTTTGGATTGTTGGTCGTAGCATTGACTGTCCACAGGCGAACGTGGGTGGACGGGACATTGAGGTAGGAGCCGACACGCTCTGAGAGCGTATCGTACGTAATTTTGGAATTGAGAACCAAGTCGAAGGGGGGGTACTGATTTTGATCACATCTGGTAGGGTGAGCATGAAATTTGACGGTTCTCTTGTTTTCTAGAAAGTCGTAATATTCTCGAGCATCGTCAAAATGCTCCGAAACTCGTACCCTACAGTTGTCAGCTCATACATCACAAAATCTACAGGCTGATCGTTTTAAAACTCACGGCTCCTGAGGTTTGTCGCTCGTCGAAACTTGATCCGTTTGTTTGGGAGTAGACCTCTGGAAGCAGATTACGTCGCCATCCTGGAGCTCGGCAACCTTTAGGGTCTGTTTGGCCTTCAGCGGCTCGATCATGGTTGGTTTGATTTCCTGAAACAAGTCAGTATGACGTGTTATTGCCTAGCACAGAGACCCGGGCCAAATGTCTGTCAACGTACTTCCCACAACAACAATTTCTCATCAGCAGGCAGCTTCTCGCCCCAGCCCATTCTTGCCAAGATTTGAGGCACCAAATCCTCGACTTTCTTCTCTTTAGCCATGTAGACATGACCTACGCCACGAAGTGTCTGTCGCTCGCTGTCGAAATGCTTTAAAAAGAGCAAAATGGTGTCATTTTTTACGGTAACGCCATTTGATTGATTTTGCCAGGACGGCCAAATGGGTTCACCGTCAGTGTTGAACGACTCGGCGACCTCTGCCCACATTCTCAGATTGCTATCTCGATGTGCTGCGGACCGACTGTAGGTTTCTTCGACGGTAGGTCTCAGATCCATGATAGGCTGATCTGGCCGTATCGTCTTGTTCTGACGGTTGACCATCTGCCAAAGTCGAATTTTGCGCGGCTCGAGACCCATGTCCCCAGCTACCTGGGCCACGAATTCGTCAAAGGTCATGGCGCGGCGGACGCGATAAGTGCGCGGCGAAGCATCGTCCACCTCTTGGTCTGATTCAAAGGAGCAAAGATCTGTGCCGCCGTAATTGCGGTATGTATCATTAGAGATGACTTTGACTATCATGTAAAGATGCGCCTCTCGCTGCTCGCGTCTGCGAGCTTCCTTCAACGCATTCTCCTCCTCAAATCGTTGCTCTGTGGGAGTCGTTAGTGAAGCTTTTGAGTAGACAAAGAGGTGAAAGTAGGGGGTTACATACGTAGGTGTTTGGGTATATCGTCCTTCTCAACTTGACAGAGAATCTTGTCGAGCTTGCATTTCCGGATGTACACCAGCATATATGCACTATTTTGGCGGATGATGGGTTTTTTCTGAAGAGGTGCACGATATCCATTTGGAGTCCTGTATTCTCCACCAAAATTTTCTTCCAAAACTTCCTTTGAAGTAGCTTTGGTTACTTTGTCGTCATCGTATCGGTAGAACCAGCCTTCCTTCTCCGGCTTGATGAAAGCATAGTAGTGTCCAGCATTCAAGTCACCGCTGTGGACGAGAACCCCGTGTAACTGATATGTCCATGACTCTGACTTGTCGGCATCTTGGATCAGGTAGGGCGCCGCATCGAAAATGTCTGGAAACTCGTAGCGATCGTTGATTTTCATCATCATATCTCGTTGAATATCGTACTCGAACCGTTTGAGTTGTAAATGCAAGACGTCGGGGAAGCTCGTAAAGATGACACCTTTGTTCGCATCTTGCAGCTTGTGCTCGTCTCCAGCGAAATATTGATTCTCGCCATCCATCTTTTCGACCTGGATGTAATCTTGGAAGCTTTCGAGCAAGTTTTTGTTACCGCTGACGTTGAGCTGAATGTCCCAAAAGTCCTCGATGCGGCTCGATTCGTAATCCACATTGATACATGAAATGTAAGTCTTGATCTTGCCACTAAACATCTCGGGGAGAACATTCTCGGCTTTCGTGCCTTTCATCTTCTCCTCCATTCGCTCCATCAATTTTCTCGACAGCTCTTGGACATCCTGTTGCTCAAAGATATGACGGGTTTCCCAGCCAAAGGACTTTGTCAGTTCATTAGTACCGACAGCTTGATCAGAAGTTTGGAGTTGGTAGAACAGTCGTTGAAGGGTGTAGGCGGAATTTTGCATGCTCTCGTCATTCTCAGTGGGTATCTCGTATACGGCCTGACAGGTCAGACTTTTGATCAGCCGATGAACTTGGAACAAATGAACGTCATGGGCCCATGGGCCTCGTACCTTTCGAAAAGCGTTTGTGAAGTAGAGGGATTGAAGCAGACTGTTGAGATAACATGTGGCGCCTTGGTTTTTGAGACCAACGTAACCGGTTTCTCTCTTGGAGTCGTAGTTGATGAAGTTGTGCCACAATACACCGGTCTCATCTTCAACTACACGAACATAGGCCGTGATATTGGCAGTGTCGTTCTCGCAAAGAGGTCGCGTGCCTTGTTCCCAAGGAACGTTGAACATCCTCCTCTGTTCCACAAAGCGCGTGAAACCCCAATCACCCTCCTCCTTGGTGAACCTGTGGTGCGCGGCATGATGAACGTATAAGCTCGGATCGTTCGGATTCCATAAGACCAAGGCGAATTGCACGCAGCAACTCCAATTTTCTGGCACGCTGTCTGACTCGAAGCCATGTTCGAGGTAGATGGAGCATTGGTCTGTATTGTTCCCGTGAGGAAAGAGGAGAATTCGCCTGCATCAAGCAAAACCACGATGTCAGTCTTCGTCCCAGCCAGGGCATACGACTTGGCCCTATCGGATCTGGGCCAATCTAGACACATACCAGGGGAAGCCGCCAGCTTGAAATATCGGGCCATGCTCCCTCTTGTTCATAGTCCTCCAGTTCTCGATAGACCACGTGTTGTGTGCATCTTCTAATATTTTTGGTTCGTCCAATAAAGGTGCAAGGGCAAGCTCTTTCATGGCCTCGTCTGGATCACCGTTTGTTAGCCGCCAAGCGCATTGTCGTCACGATACGACCTTTCGAAAATGGGATGCCATGGAACAATACGCACAGTCGTTAGCCAGAGGGAGGTCTTGAAGTTGCTGGTCTGCATCACTGTGGTCGGTTCCATCAGGATTGATGATGGCGACAGTCTCTTTTTCAGGACCGCCAGCAACACCGACATAATCGTCTGCGTCCACGAACATCTCGCCCGGGGAGTCGACGTTGTAGCTCTGTTTCATCAGACATGATGTTAGTCATCGGGCGAAGTGAAATAGCCAAAGGGCCAAAGAACAGGCTTTGATCTGAACGGCAAGACCGGGGGCATTAACGCATCGAGTAAACGAAGTGACTTGGCGTCATCGCAGATACCATCCTCGAATGTGCGCAAGTAGACGAAGCACTTACCATCTCAACGTCAGCCAGCAGAACGCCGCCAGCTTAGCTCGCGCAGACGAAGGGCAGTGCCGGCAGCACCGTGCCGTTTTCTGAAATGTAAGATGCTCGAAGACGAATGGTTTGGCGAGAACTCTAGGCATGCAGAAGGATGAACGAAGGAGAACTAGGTTGTCAAGTGATAAATGCTCAGTCGTGTCGAGGTTGTGAGTAGCGCATCGAGTTCGGCAAGGCTCTGACAAACTGCGCTTTCTTTGGACACGCGGCGAACGACGCCGGCAGAGAGCGGGGAGATATCGTACTAAGTAAAGTAAGGTAGGCAATGAGTGTCTCCCGAGGGACAACACAGACAGAGCTACTGGCAAATGCGATGAAGCGAACAATGAAGCTTGTCCCCCAACTGCACAATTGTGACGAGGAATACGTCGGGTACTTACCAAGCAAGTACTGCTGTCTGCATGTGCATCGAGGTAAGAACAGCATGGGGCAATAGTACAGCACCCAAGTATCTCTATACCTACGGAGTACTTGTGGGGGCGTGGTCCTGCCGGGCAAGGCCAAGTACCGCGGATACTGATCATCTGAAACCTCTTGGTACCACACGGCCAGCACCGGCTTCAGCGGTGGGAAAACCTCGGTGTCCAGCTACTGTATGCGGGGTGCGCCGGAGTGATGCGCCGTTCAGCACAGAGCGAGTCATAATCAAAACGCGTCGAACAACCAGGGCTTTGCTCGAAAAGGGCAAGTCTTGATTGACGACAGTCGACATGGCAGGCAAGCTTCCGAGCACGACCTACAACTGATGGTACTCGATCCCCACGTAGAAAAATCAAAGTACTTGCTCTATCTTTCAGGTACTTGGCGGACAAGGGCGGTTTCACAGTGCAAGGGGACACGACAGATTGATCGCCAGCATGCCATGCCAGGCACTTGGGACCGCAATGAGGCGCTGGCAACGGCTGCGCGAATCAGGGCTGGGCCGCAGCCGTGACGCCGAGCCAGTCAGCGACGTCACTGCCAGCCACGGCTGCGGACTGCGTAGGCGTTGCCGGCGGGACTGCACCAAGAGCTTAAAACAGGTATTTGACGGTTCTTTCACCAGTCCTTGCAACTCGGCGCGCCCAATGACTCTCACTCACACCCTCGATTATCCCCAAGGAAACGACACACCATGATGTGCAGACCAAGCCGGCTTTGTCGGCTTGGCTGAGCTCGGCAAGTTACCTGCGCGAACCCCATGAGGAAATTACCAGCCGTGACGGAGATGCCCGTGGATATTATCATCAACTATCGAGGTCTGCCCTCCGTGCATATGTACTGTGGGAGAATCTCACACGTGATGAACGTTTTCGTCACGTAAAGTAACCACGAAGCTCTGAGTCACGGCGCACATGCAGTGTGGCAGTGTGGATGTCCTTCGCGCTACCCCGCCTTGCCGGGGACCAATCCAAAATGAGCCAGCCAGGCCACCAGGCCGGGGAATCAGTCCATCATCGCCAGAGCGGACCTTTGGAGGCGATCAGAGGTTAGACAAGACCAGCCAGGTGTGCGCGGCATCCGCTTCGAGCAATGGAGCTATCACGAGTGCAAAGAGAACCGCCGGAACCCGTGAAATATCCTGTCATCTGAAGAATTTCACCTAATTGCTCGATAAATAATTACGTGTTGAGTACGGAGAATATTGCTGTGCTTCAGACACCTGAAGAGGGAGGAGGGCCCAGGACCCGTTCGACCTGGCTCGAACTATTGGTCACCCCACGCATGCAACCTACCTCCACAGTACTTTACGTAGGCGCTTTATGTACGGAGTTGATGCGAGCGCATCAAGACAACCTCCAGGCTGCAAACCAGATGTGCGCGCATTTGCCTCCAGCGAACGCCAATGGAACCCTTCCTCCGACCAATTGAGTTTTTGCATGCTGCAGTCCCCTTCGTGTACTCGAAGGCGTATCTGCTCACAGCCTGCTGTCATAGTCTCCGATTCGGATCCTACAGCTACACAGGCTTTTGAGCTGACGGCAAGTGCAGGCTTGCCAGCTCCCGCGCGCCGCAGCTCCACGACCTGGTCACGACGAGGCAAATCTGTTTCTTGCCGCTTTTCTGCATGGATTTGACAGCATGGTCTTCGTTGCGCTGCGCGAGGCCGGCAATCCATCCGAGTTGACCCGGTTCCGCACTTTCCGGGAAGCTGCAGGAGCTTCCTTGCTCATCGGGACGCATTGTCCATCGTCATGCTCGTCCTTGTCTTCGCTTCGCTTCCGACGACATGGGCAGCAATCGCGTCAGTCCCACGGTCCTTGGCGTCCTGTTTCCGTACTCGATGAGTAAGTATGCACTCGAGAGGAAGCCGTGTTGGCTTTCTGAGTTGACTACTCCATCAACTCTTACTTAAACTGTACTTTTGTAGCTGGGTAGCGAGAGAAGCACGGCCTATCAGTCTGCGCCAGCTCATGGTCTTTGGCCGTTCTCTTACAGAATCCCGTTTGATCAGCTCGGCAAATTATGTTCGAACAGAGCTTCCTGCAAGGTCAGAGCCTCCCACGACCGCCGTCATTTTGCTTCTCGTCAACTGATGTAACTGATACTTGAATTACGCAGAATTGCTCATCGTCTTCGCGATATGCAGCGGCTTCCCTACGTCGTTGTGACCAACCCTCACATTAAGCAAGTCTACGATCTCTACTATAACGCCTTCGACCAGTTCCGCAAGATGAAGGAAATCAAGACGCTGGACGACAATGACAAATTGTGTGATATCATCAGCCACAACTTGAAAGGACACTTGACCGTGATACCAAAACTAGCCATGGGCATTCTCGAATGCGGCGGGCTCATGGATCCCCAGGATCTCGATCGCTTCATGAACACTATTCTTAGATCCGTAAGCCCCGACCAGCTCCCGCGATTGTGGAACGCCACAGGAAGACTAATGTCCGTATGGTCAGCGCATATCCCGCCGTGTCATCGCTGAACAACACCTCTCCCTCACCGACACCTATAAGTCGCCGAACTTTTCGCCTGGCGCAAAGTTATCTGAATCCGACTTCATCGGCGAGGTAATTATCAAATGTTCCGCCAAAGAGGTTATCGAGCGCTGCGCCAAAGCTGTCACTGCGCTCGCGCGCTCCACCAACGGACTCGACGTCCTCGTTCCCGAAATCAAAGTCGTTGGTCACCTGGATGCCAATTTCCCTTATATCCTGAATCATATCGAGTACATCGTCAGCGAGCTCCTGCGCAACTCGGTGCAGGCCGTCATAGACTGGCGCCAACGGCAGAATACCTCGGATCTACCCCCTCCTGTCGAGGTCACCATATGCGAAGCCCAAGAGCATGTCATTTTCCGCATTTCCGACCGAGGTGGCGGCATCCCACGCGCCGAGCTGCCCTACCTATGGTCCTTCTCTAAGGGACCACTCTCCCAGCATCGGCTTGAGAACCTTGGCCAAGTCCCTCGCATGGCAGCCACCATGCAAGAGCTCCACGTGGAAGAGGAACTCGGTCGTGCAGACCTGAAAACCCCAGCTTACCAAAGCTCGCTGAGCTCGCTGACCAGCCGGCCGCCGAATTTGAGGCTCGGCATGGGTCTTCCCCTAAGCAGAGTATACGCAGAATACTGGGCCGGCAGTTTGAATCTTCACAGCCTGGAGGGATATGGCGTGGATGCTTTCCTGCAAATCTCCAGGCTCGGTAACAAAAACGAGCAACTTGTCACGAGAGCAAGCATGGACTCTGTGTGAACAAAGGCCTGTTTCTGGAACTAAGACAATCCGATACAACCCGTCTTTGACTATCTCAAAGGTGCTTCGGACAGCACAAATATGATTGTGCTGCTCTATCACTTCGTCACATATGATTGAGTGTCGTCATGATCTACGAGGAAACATGTTTGAGGAGCAACGGGGGTATGCCACAGGCCCAACCTTTCTTCCCCAATGGTGTTTCACAACGTCATGAAGCTTATCTTTTCCTTTGAGTTGAAGGATCGTCTCGCGTTTAACTTTCCCAGTCTTGACTGGTCCGTGAGAATATTGTGCTTGTAAGCGGCCAACATACACCCCTTGCATAAGAGAAGCACGTCAAGTCAGTCTCTGCGTTAAAAAGCCACCATTAAAACTGTAAATGAAATACTGCGGCAAAGCCATTCGTCTGACCAATAGAAACACGGCGCAAGTACAAGGCGAGCAGAATAAAACAAGGTAGTGCTACATCAACGAAAATTTGCACTCCGCCCACACTGTTGCCAGTGATTGGAAGTTGGTGCCAGCATCATTCCATGAACGTCTCTGTTCCCCATTGCCTGACTAGCAGAACAGGCGCACGAACCTATTGCTTCGGATAAATGACTGTTTGCTTGGAAGTGACAGACCAAAAGGTCCTTCAGTAAACTCCGCGAGCCAATACCGGTGATGGATTTCGCTGATGCCTTTTCCCCCATCCGTCGTGCAGAACGAGAAAATTGCTATGCTTCACCGTTGGCAAGCTTTTGTAGTTCAGAGGTATCGGGAGAGGCATAGCCTAGCAAGACGTGGCTGACGACCTGCCCCTCCAGTACACATGCTGCGTGTTCATGCAAGTACACGAGGTTAGCGGCGGCCATGGCTGCGAACAGCACTGCCCTGCATCTGTTCGAGCTCGGTTTCCAACTGCTTGATCTGAGCGTGGGTCTGCTCGAGATCTTTGTTGAGACGGTCGCGCTCGGCAATGAGCTTCTGTTCCCATTGACGGAAACGCTGTTCCTCGACCTTCACTTGTTCGGTGAAGCGTTTTCGCAAAGCCTCCTCCTCTTCTTTGAATTTGGGATTATCCAGCTTGCGAGGGCGTGCCTCACCGAACTTGCGAGTTTCCATTTGCTGTGCACGGTAGGCCTCATAATGCAGCTCTTCAGTAGTGTGGATGAGGTCCAACATATGAGTTCGAATCAAAATAGACCGGAGCTTCTTGAAATCACAGTGATCCTCGTTCTCCACCTCGGCGACACCCCACGAGTACTGACGACCCTTGACAATGCGACCGTCTCCTGTCTTCACGTCTTTCTCGGATCCAATGACGGCAAAAGGCATGGCTCCCATGAGGCTTCGGGCGTGCTGGGCTGCAGCTTCGTCATCTTCCTCGACTGGAGGCTGATAGATCTTGATATTTTGAGCCTCAATGACGGAGACAATCTATTTATGTTAGCCGTCACTCTGGAATACCATTGAAGACGGAAGGGAAAGAGATTTGGCGTACTCTTTGCTTAAACTTGGCCAAGTCAGCAGGGCTCAAAGTATCAGCCTTGGCGATGACAGGGATCAAGTTGACGCGAGAGCAAAGTCTCTTCATGACCTCGATATCTAGAGGTTTAAGGGTGTGGCCAGTGGGACGGATAAAGTATAAGCAGGCATGGACACGGAGGTCGATCTTGTCTTGACGGCGCGGCTGCTGCTCTTGAAGCATATAGGATTCGTGCTGGTCATCGAGGAATTCGATAATGGGCATCCAGGAATCACGGTTGTTGACATAATCACCGAATCCAGGTGTATCGATGACGGTCAGCCGAACTGGGTCATGGTTAACTTTTTGTTGAATTCGCGCGAGCAGAATCATCTTCGACCAGTACAGACTAACCCTTGAAGAACTTCTCCTCAAGCTCGGCCTTGGTTATTTCAATTTCAACGGTCTTGTCAACCTGTTTTTGATGTCGACGCTTATGATCGGCATAATTCTTGATGGTCGTTGAGAACAACGTGTTGATGAAGGTCGTCTTTCCTAGTCCAGACTCGCCAGCAACCTGGACAGCCAGATTAGTCCTTGAAGTAGACGCAGGCCACAAACAGCCTTTCGATGAGCAAGTTGAGTAAGACCTGAACATACCATGATCGTGAAGCCTGCCCCGCGCTTGGCGACAATTTTGTGTCGCTGGTTGGGTAGATTGGCAATGCCAATTGGCGAGGCGCTCTCCGCGGATGGTGCCATTTTTACCGATGCAGATCAAGCAGACGAGGTCGAGGGAGGGTTCGATGGTGAGGTTGATATCACGCACGTCGAAAGCCCGAAGCTGAAAGAGAGGCGCACACTGGGAGGCCTGCGAATTTCTACAGATAGATGAAAGTCCAGATCCAAGGCGGATGGAGTTTGAAGCTCAGGTGAATGGCAGGAGTCGTTGTACTTTCAGGGGCGGCAGACACCAGCTTGCGCAGGGAGGTGCAGGGTCGCCTTGCTAGCATGGGTTGAGGTGGTGCTGCCCTTGCCTCCTTAGCTGGGTAACACGGGCGTCTGATTGGCTGGCAGCTATTTGCCAATTGCCAAATTGGACAGAGGCAGTTGGATGAAGGGGACGCGATGCCAACGTCAATTTTTCTCTTGTCTCACTACGGGAATGAACGACGCCGGATGAACTGAGCGCGCTCATCTGGGGGTGAGTCTCTATCACATCGTATTCTACGACTACACAAGCTGCTGGAGTGCACAGGCAGCATGTCGAGGCGCAATTGAGTTGCGGGCCATAGTTTTGTTCCACTTCTCTGAAGTCTTAGTCAGGAATAATTATCCACTGGGGCCTCATACTAAAACCATTCGCCCTATCGATAAGAAACTATCAAGGAAATTTTGGCGTCTGTCGCAAGCCTCGCCAGTGGGAAAGGCATCATCATGGTTTCCAAGTACACGGCAAAATGAAGACTGACTTTAAAGTATGCTCAGAATTAAGACAAATGACGACGATTCACACAGCTTGGCTTTGTCTAGAGACTGATTTCTTCGCAATAGTTTTCGAACTTGTTGGGGACTGTCTATTGTCAGGGCAATCTGCTCTTCAGTCCCGATGGCAACTGTCTCTTCTCACCGGTTGGCAACAGGGTCACCGTCTTCGACTTGATAGGGTGAGCCGACATTTCAGCATTCGTGTTCATTCTATCCTAGGTCACACTGACTAAGCGGCGCTCAGGAACAACTCTTATACACTGCCTTTCGCACATCGAAAAAACATAGCTCGCATCGGCCTGACGCCCCGCGGCAATCTTCTCCTCACTGTCGATGAAGATGGTCAGGCTATCTTAACTAATGTACAGCGTCGAATTTCAATCTATCATTTTTCTTTCCGATCGCGGGTCACGGCACTCTCCTTCTCTCCTTGCGGCAGATATTTCGTTGTCGGCCTCGAGCGCGTAGTTGAAGTTTGGCATGTACCGTCTACGCCAGACACGGACCCCAGTGGCGGGCTCGAATTCGCGCCTTTCGTACGGCATCATAGACACACGGGCCACTTCGATATCGTCCGACATATCGAATGGTCCAGCGATTCGAGATTTTTCTTGACAACGTCAAAGGATTTAACGGCACGGATATGGAGTGTGGAACGTGAAGAAGGTTTCACGCCCACAGTGTTATCAGGTCACAAACAAAGCGTTGTCGGGGCGTGGTTCTCAGAGGATCAGGAGACTATATACACCGTCAGCAAAGATGGCGCCGTTTTTGACTGGCGGTATGTTAAGCCGATCAACCAAAGAGAAGAAGACGAAATGCAAGACTCAGGGGAGGACGTCGATTTGCGATGGCGAATTGTCAAGAAAAACTTCTTCATGCAGGGAAGTGCGCACGTTCGTTGCGCCGCCTTCCATCCAGAGACGAATCTGTTAGTTGCCGGGTTCTCCAATGGTGTTTTCGGATTGTACGAATTGCCAGACTTCAACAACATCCACCAGCTCAGCATCTCTCAAAGTCATGTTGACTTTGTAACAATTAATAAGAGCGGTGAATGGCTTGCTTTTGGCGCCTCAAAGCTTGGACAGTTATTAGTTTGGGAGTGGCAGTCCGAATCCTACATTTTGAAACAACAAGGCCACTTCGATTCGATGAACTCCTTAGTCTACTCGCCAGATGGCAAACGTATCATCACAACATCGGACGATGGAAAGATCAAAGTCTGGGACACTGAGTCTGGGTTCTGCATAGTAACCTTCACTGAACACTCGAGTGGCGTGACTGCGTGCGACTTCACCAAGAAGGGGAACGTATTATTCACGTCAAGCCTGGACGGCTCCATCCGCGCATGGGACCTCGTCCGTTACAGAAATTTTCGCACCTTTACCGCTCCTACCCGGCTGTCATTTTCCTGCATGGCTGTCGATCCTAGCGGAGAGGTCGTGGCGGCTGGCTCGTTGGACTCTTTCGACATACATATTTGGTCTGTACAAACGGGACAGCTGCTCGACCAACTGTCAGGACATGAAGGGCCTGTCTCCGCCTTGGCGTTTTCACCAAAAGGAGACGTCCTGATCAGCGGCAGCTGGGACCGAACCGCACGAATCTGGTCCATTTTCAATAGAACACAGACAAGCGAGCCTCTTCAGTTGCAGGCGGATGTTTTGGACGTAGCCATCCGGCCAGACTCGCTACAGCTTGCCATCTCAACATTGGACGGGCAGCTCACCTTTTGGTCCATGGCCGACGCGGAGCAAGTCTCAGGGCTCGACGGGCGGCGGGATATCTCGGGAGGGCGGACGTTCAGCGACCGACGAACAGCTGCCAACATGTCAGGAACCAAGAGCTTCAACTCGATTCGCTACAGCACAGACGGTAGCTGCCTTCTTGCTGGCGGCAACAGCAAGTACATCTGCTTGTATTCCGTGACTACCATGGTCATGTTGAAGAAGTTTACCGTCAGCATAAACCTGTCGTTATCCGGCACGCAAGAGTTCCTGAACAGCAAGCGGCTCACCGAGGCCGGTCCCATGGACGAAATTGACGACCAAGGGGAGGCATCAGATCGTGAAGACCGCTTGGATCCCAGTTTACCGGGCTCGAAACGAGGCGGCGATCCGTCGGCACGGAAAAAGCTTCCTGCAGTCCGAGTCAGCGGAATTGCTTTCTCGCCAACTGGCACTGCCTTTTGTGCGGCGTCAACCGAAGGTCTTTTGGTTTACAGTCTCGACAACACTGTTCAGTTCGACCCTTTCGATTTGAACATGGAAATTACACCCTCGTCGACCCTACGAGTGCTGGAAGAGGAACACGACTACATCAAGGCCCTGGTCATGGCGTTCCGGCTCAACGAGGCCGGCCTGATCAAACGAGTCTTCCAGTCCGTCCCCGCATCAGACATATCCCTCACAGTGGGCGACCTGCCGACAGTGTACGTCCCAAGGTTACTGCGCTTCGTGGCAGCCCAGACAGAGGCATCACCCCACATCGAATTTTGCCTACTGTGGATCAAAGCCCTGGTGGACAAGCACGGTGCCTGGTTAACGGCAAATAGAGGCAAGATGGACGTCGAACTGCGGGTGGTGTCGCGCGCCATGGCGAAGATGAGGGACGAGATTCGACGGCTGGCAGACGAGAACCGATACATGGTTGACTATCTACTAGGCTAGGTAATTAGTGAGGTGCCGCCACTACGTATCCATTCTCTGTTCCCATCAGTTGTCCTTCTCCCCAGTGTTCATCAAACCGCCAACAGCTGCGACTGCGATGCGACTCATAATGGTACCACGCATGTCTCAGCCCTTTGGCAGTCAATCCGACCTTCTCAATTCCGTATCAAAAGTACGATCGTGCCCAGCTTCAGAAAAAGATCAAGCTGAAAGGGCAGGGACTGAGAAGCCTGCTGCCAAATGGTGTACCGAGCCTGTAGCGAAGACAATTCCTGTTTGGGAACAAAGGGCAGCTCTCTACACCGGCATAGCAGCTACTTTTTTTCAAAGAAATCTCGATCGCAAGGACGCCACATGCCAGCATTCAAAACGTAAAACCGAGATTGTTCACCCAACAATCATGAGCCAGCTGATCATACCTGATGAACGTGCATCCAAGCCTTTGACCAGATTCCGTGGCGGCAGAATAGTCACCGCTGAAGAAGTTGATAATGGACCTTCAGCATGCCGAAGCATGCTACGATGCTGCCGTCGTTGTGCACGTTACAAGGGGACAAAGATCCACGAGCGAGCAGGGTTGGAGGCTCAAAAGTCGGTATCGTTCTCTTCGCCTATTTATTGTGTAGAGGATAAGTCAAGCAAATTCGTCGTGTCGAATCGGGCAATGTTACGGCATCTATGCTAAGCTTACTCTTAGGCTACTCTCGCCAGAGCCCCTATACACGAGATTCTCGCACAACTAGTAACTCCAGGGTGATTGGTTTAAGTGCATTTGATGCCGCCCGTGAAGACCGTAGGGGTGCAGTAACAGCTACAAATGGCTTTACGTCAAGCGATGTACACTTGTGTAGAGACATGAGAATGCACTCCTGACCAGCCTCGAAATAGCAGGTAGGTCAAGGGCTTGGTTCAAACCCCCTGGTGGGGGCCGACGGCCGCCTCATCGAGCTCAACTATCCGGGCCTCCGCGGTCTCGCTGGTTTGCGTGGTAGAAAGCACGTATTCCTCCTTGTCGATTTGCCGAAAGATGAACCACTGCTCCATGTGTCAGCTACTGTTGACGCGCGAACCGAGGGAACAAATTTGAAGAGGGGAGAGAACATACGAAGGCAACGGTCACGACAGCGCCGACAATTGCTGGGCCGCCGAAATTCCAGACCAAATAGGGATCGGTGATGACAGCCGAGGCGGCGAGGCTCACAATGTACGCAAAGCCGGTATTAAATGAATTGACCGCCGATACTACGCCTCTCATATTTGCCGGAGATCGCGAATAAGCAATCCCGAAAGCTGCCAGATGATCATCAACCGCTTGCACACCAATGTGTATTGTCACATGTTCCCTTGTGTGACATACCAGGAACGTTGATGAACAGTTCAGAAATTCCCCCCAGCGTGTAAGGAACACCCTCCCACCACAGAGAAATCGGTGACACCAGCTCATTTTCGATGCAGTACGGGTCCGTTGAGGCGTACCAGCCGCAGGGCGACGTTTGATACGCTTTGTAACACAGCACACAGTAGCCAATTCCTGCAAGTGTGCTGAGAAAGAAACCCGTCGTTATGCGAGCTACGGGACCGTAATGAATCTTGGCCTTGCGAAGCATGGGGTATAGTACGTGCTGGCAGGAGGTTACGATCAGCCCTCACAGACTTGAAAAGGGGGGGAGAGACTCGGAATCACGAGTTAGAGCAAAACCATAGAGCAATTAACCCACGTTCAAAATTGGCCCCAAAACGATGATACTTAACGTATTGAAGTTGCTGATCACATCATTGGGGACACCATTGCCAGTCAGCATAGTGCCGAGAAAGTTTGCCGAATTCCCAATCCTATCTTCTGGTTAGCATGACAGCGGCACCAGAGTCATGACGAGGCAAATTTACCCATTGTCGTTCCAATATTGGACAGGAAAGAAACAGAACATGCCCATTGCTTGCATCGCCCGATGTACGTCCACGACGAACTCGTCGGTGTAATGTGTCTCTGGCGACAGCCCCTTTTGAAGCCGAACGGATGGTTTGGCGGTTTCCCACCAGCCAGCTCTTCCGATTCTAAAGACGCCTCCATTCGCCAGGCAGTGACCGATGACTCTAAAACAGTTGGGCAGATCAGAACCGCCTGGCTTGTGCAAAACGAGACGTGGCTTTAACCAGATCAGAAGAGCAGGGAGTGGAAGATAAAGGATGAGCGGGAGTAAAAAGGCCAGCCACCAGCCCACATATCTGGCTGAATATGACGTTGCCGTGGACATGAAAGCGCCAATGTTGATGAGCAAGTAGAACCACAACATGACCCTTTCGGTAGTATGTTCGGGATCCTCAATGACTCGCTCCCCGGACCTCAATATTTTGACTCTCGGTACGTGTGAAGCCATCTGATCGAGTAGAAGCGGCGTGACCGCGGGTTTGAACATGGCTGCGATCAGGCGGTTGAGTCATGCTGTTGGATGATGCATTTTGAAGGGGGAACAGCCATGGTCATAACGTACCTGCACCGATGGCCAGGATGTAAACGCCGAGGAAGAAGGGTATTTTGGCAGTCCCGTCCGCAATGAGTCCCTTTGCACCGCCTGCAATGATGAGAACATGTCCAATGCCGGAGACAATGACTCCCCAGAAAATCATGGGGTACCTGCCGAACTTTGCGTCGGCAAGATACCCTGTGAGGAGGGGAAGGCAGTAAGCAATGAGACTAAAAGAGTTAGTCGTGGCATTCTGTTTTGACTTTCCGTTAGTGTTCGCCTTGTTGCCAACCGTGCTGCCGTGACCAGGGACAAGAAGCCAACTTCGAGCTCAAGGAGCGACCTACGGCTATTTGCTCGCCCATACCCAGTGCTCCCTGAGTAGCTTGGCTTCCAGCAGGCACAGCGCCATAGCCGTTGCCCCCGGGAGGGAGCGGCCGATTTATGTAGTTGGTCCAAATCATATTGCAGCCTACAGCCGTTGAAAGCAAAATGGTGTTAACAAACTCAATCGAATACTGGAAACTTCAGATACACCCCTCTGGGACAAGCAATGCCATGGACTGACCGTAATATGAGGCCCTTTCGCAGAACTCTACAGCGCAAAGAAGATATGCAACGGCGGAGACCTTGCCGGGAACGCGGCGCAAAGTCGCGAACTCCTCATCCGTGGGCTTATCCGGGTAGTCCTCGTTGAGGATGGCGATCGTATCACCGGGCTGGTGGTCGACGACGTCGTCAACAATTGTTTTTTTGTCCATTATCGCAGCGGAGGGAGCCTGGCCGTGATCTGCTGCCAATGTTTGCGTCAGTTCTCCGCTGCAATGAGCAATTGGCAATGGGATTTGATGGGGAAAGGATACCCATCTTCGTCAGTGTTCCGCAACCCGAGGCAAACAGAGGTAGATTTGAGGATGTCGACAAAAAGCGCAGAGGGCCAGCTCAGGCTCACAGCGCTGCGAGGTTACAGCCATTGCCGTCCACTCTTTTCTGTCTCGTTTTCCGGGCGAGTAGCCAGCTGGACCGTAGGCAAGATGAGCGCATCGCTGCGTGATAACGGCATCGGTGGCCATGCATTCGGACGCAAGGGTCCAGACACCATCTGCCAATTGACATCATGGTGATAAGGACGACTGCCATCGGCCCATTCGCTGCGCGGAATACGGAGTACCTGATAAGCCATCTCTCGGTTTCCCAGTCACACTGGCTGGTCTTTCTTTGTCTCATCCACAGAAGTTCGTTCCTGCCGGCCTGCCCCTCGCCCCCCGAACAAAAAGTCACAGATCACAGCAGCGCCTTCCATGTTGGGCAAAGTGCCAGCATGCACGTCGCTCAAAGATATGTCGCATCTGCCATGGTGACCGAGACGCGGCGGGAGATCGCTTCTTCTCTCACGCAAGCCATCGGCCCATCATTATAGATCACTTGCATCACAGACTTGGTCATCGAGTCGTCTGCGGCCAGCAGTGGTCTGCAGTTGGTCACAAAGAGGGGGGGGGGGGCTTGGCCCCGAATGCCATTTGTCGCATCCAAGTGGCATCTGTTGCTTCGCATGTTTGAGCATGCAATGATGAAGCAATGGCCTCCCCTTCGAATGCCTGCCTGCCAATCGTTCTCGCTAGTGTACGCATCAGGGGATGCTTGAGGTGGACTGTGCAGCATACATTTTTCCGCCACTACCTAATGTCTTACTCGCTCCTCAATGTCCCGTAATGGGGGAACCTTGACGAATCTCAAGCTCCAAAATTCTCGTGCTACTTTCGTATCTTTGGGACTATTCAGCAGAATGCAACACAAATTGACGGGTGAACAAAAAGGCTGCTCAAGAGTTTGTCGAAGCGAAGTCGACTGCGGCTTCGCGCTGATCGTTTCGACATTGCGTCCATTCGATGCGCGCCTCGTCGCCGTTTGTCCGTCTAATAATGCTTCGGCGAAGAAGACCTGCAGAGCACGCTCCGAACAAAGACAATGTCTCCGTGTCCTCTGGCAACAGAGCATCGCGTCGCTCATGATTTTGTTGCCGCTTGCCTGTGCACTCTGACTTCTCATCGTATTATGAACATGTCCCGTGCCGCTTATGGTTGCGCTCATTGTTGTGCCAAACGCCACGAGCTTGTCAACGCGCCGATGCGTCGTAGCCGGCGGCGGCTTCGATAATGTTGGTGGCTTCTCACTCTACTGTAGAGCCCCTGACCTCTGTACTCTTGCTGCTGGTCGTCTTATCAGCGGTCCTTCTTTCAGGATCAGCGCAAACACAGCGTTTATATCGCTGGACCCAAATTCCAGATGTCCATTCATGCATTTCCCATGGTGGAGTAGCGCAAGGCAAGAGAAGGCATACGGCCTGATTATTGCATGGAGGTGTGGCCGAAAGTTTCCGTGTTGAACTTCTCATAGTATCTCGTCATGAGAGATTTCAGCAAAGAACCTGCAATGTCCAATCACTTATGTAGCATTCGTTTGCATGTGCATACTTGTGCACGCCTAAAACCAGGTCACGTCTTCCTGAACCGTCACTTTTTTGGCCTCAATCTGTTTGGACCAGAAGCAATCCCCATGCAAGGGGTGCTCATTCTGGTCAGTACACTCGGCGCTGTGCGAAGTTTTCACCCCTGCCGTTATACTACAAGCGATCCAGTCACTACTTCCGCAACTCTTCTTGACCGTCAAAGAAAAGAAACAAAGAATCGCCTCAACGCCTTCTTTACGCTTTCAAACTCGTGCCTTAGTTCATGATTTCGTCCACACCGTCGTTTTCGTCTCCGTCGTCCTCAAAGTCGACGTCGCTAGCAGCAGCGAGCCGCTCGCCATCCATAAAGTAAGTGATGGCCTCGCGATACAGATCTTCAGAGATGGCGATGGCAAGGTCTTCGCCATTCGGGAAGATCTCAAACTTGTTTTCCAAATCTTCGAACTTGTTATCGTCCTTGATTTCGTCGTCCTTGATTTCGTCGTCCTTGATTTCGTCGTCCTTGCCATTCCTTCGTGCCTCACGCGCCTCTTGATCGATTTTGGTGGCCTCGCGACTCTCCTCCTCGGTGATGGAGGGGCCGCGGTAACCAAAGAAGTTGAAGAAACTGGCGCTGTCAATGCTGGTCGTCTCCAGTATCTTCGTCAGAGCCTTCTTTGCGTCGGTCTCCTCGTCGGTCTTGCCAGCCTTGTCGTCCTCGTGTATTTGCACGGCCAAGTCCAGCATACCATCGGTCAAATCTTTGCCGGGTTTCCATTTGATTGGGACAGGTTCCGAGATCAGTCCAGACCATCTATTATCCCTGGCCATGCGCCACCAAAACTTCTTTTCGATGACGGTGTCTTCGAAAAATTCGTTTTTTTTAAACTCAAACTTGATGGAGACGCTGCGGGGATGACCGTCGGGCAGCTCGAATCGATCCACAGACAGGTTCTTCAGATATTGAGCGATGATACTGGCGTCCGTGGGCTGCACGAACGCATCAACTTCAGGGGGAGCTTCCTCAAAAACAAGCGGCCAAAAATCGGGAATCTTGGCAATGAGCTCCGCACGCTTGGCATAGAGCTCACGGCTCATTTTGTCTTGTATGCGCACTGCACCAAAATGCTGTCAGTTCACGCCAGCTTGACATGATGGCGCAATGAGAAGAGATGGAAACCTCCTCAAGCGTGTCTCATGAAGCATGTCGGACAGTACATACTGATGTCGAGATCGACTTGCTCAAAGTCATCATCGAGATCCTCGAGCTGTTCGTACAGAACTTCAGAGTCGTCGATGTTTTCAGCAGACATTGTGGGCGATGTACGAAACAATCGAGAAATAAGGAGCGGCAAAAGCGAAGGAGGGGTGGTTTGAAAGAGTAAGAGACGTGTTGGGCGATCTGGGGCTTTTGGAAAGGGTTTTATAGTCAGATGGGGTGACTAGAAGGCTAATCATGCCAATGCCTACACATTTTGTATTCTCGATGCTCGTTTTTCCTCTCGCGAGACCGCGTTCCCCCTTCTCCACTGAAGTTAGAAAAAAAAGGGTCTACGGGCGCTTGCTGTAAAGTAGGTCTTGAGAATGGCTCGGCTAACGCCAGTGGAGACTCAATCTGCATCCATACCGCCGTGCATGATTCCTCTCGCCGCAAAGCACAATATTGTCTGTGTTTATATAACATGTACACTATGTACATGTGGAAATTCCTTCCCAAGTAGGATGCTTCACGAGATGATGTCCAGCGAAGCCAAGGCGAATTTCAACGCGTTCAAGTCTGCGTAGTCATCTTCTACTCGAGAGCTGCAACATCCATTCCGCCATTTGGGTTCTCGGGTTACTCAAGTGCTCGTAGCAAGTTCTGCAGATGCTCACCGCTCTTCCATCTCGCGTAGACCGGCCGCAGGCCATCTGCTCCGCGAACCGGTCCTGACACTGTCGCGGCTCAGGACAAATTCTGTGACTTCTAAGACTTCCAAACATGTCGTTGGCCCGGATGCAGCGTGGCTGACAGACCCCCGCTTCTTTTCCTGACGATATCTCTGAAGCGTAACTTACATTCTATGTGGCTGAAGCACGCCTTGTCCTGGCCGCTCTGTCACCGCTTCCCATCTCCTCGTTCTGTCAATGCCTCGTCTGCGTGGTTCGTAGTCCGTCGAAGCTCGTGCTTGAGCGGCCGCCAGGTCCATCAGTCCATTGCTTTCTCAGGTCAGTGCGGAGCCTGCTTTTCGCTACAGACGGTGTCAGGGACAGTTGCTCCTCGTTTTCCGTGCAGCAACACACATTGATTGCCCTGCGTAGCTTGTGATAGGCCCATCCTAGTCAACGCAGCAGCTGATCTATTGCAGAGTCTGGTATCCCTAACCCCAAGTATAGCGCTTGATCGACATGTCCGACCACCCCAGCATACCCCTGGAAATTGCCGTCTTCTCCGGGTCATCCATCCTCAAGGCTCAGTCGCTCGGAGCGTCCAGAGTCGAGCTCAACGCTCCCGGCTCATATAAACTCGGGGGCACCACGCCTCCCCTCCAAGAGCTATCTAGCGTAGCTAAGCACATAGCCATCCCTGTGCGCATCATGATTCGGCCTCGGGGTCCCCCTTCACCACCCTCTCCTGACTTCATCTACACGAATGAGGAGTTTGAAATCATGCGCCGCTCGATCCAAGAATTCAAGACCGCAGGCCTCATGGACCACATTCGCGGCGATGGCTTTGTCTTCGGTGTCCTCCAGCTCCATGGCGAATCGTTGCTGATTGACGGGTCAAGGTGTGAGGATCTCGTCAATCTCGCCGAGCCGTTCAGATGCGTATTTCATCGGGCTTTCGACTCGCTTCCTACATTAGATAATGCTAATCTACTCATCGATCTTGGCTTCAATGGGATTCTAACCGCTGGTGGACCGGGGAATTGTCTTGATAACGTGAACGCCATTGGCGATTTGTGCCGCGGAGTGAAAGGCCAGATAGAGATCATCGCCGGGGGAGGTCTTCGCAAACACAACATTCCAGCACCGGCAAGGCACCTGTCAGTATCCAGGAGTGCTGGCGTCTGGATGCACACTGCCGCCATGAGCAAGCGGCAGGCCCATCCTGTAGAAGATATTGACGAGGATGAACTATTTGGTATGGCGATCCAGTTGAGAACGATTGCAGGACAGTACAGGCACGACTTAGAGTAGAGCTTGGATTGAAGCGGCTTCCAGGAGGCAGCTAGCCGCGTCCTCCGAGGCGAACTTGGCCATGCATTCAGCTTCGAGCTTTCGATGGAAGTCACGAGCCCACACTATACCAAGAAATAAATTGGAAATTCGATGCGTTGGGTTTCTGGTCTCACAAACAAGCGTTGGCCCGCATTGTACAAATTCGACGACTATCTCAACTCCGTCATCAAATACCTCAACTCCACGCTACATCAGTCATCTCCCCTCTACATGGCAACCGCTACGTGCGTCTTCATCTACAGCTACTTCATCACATCTTCGTCGTCACCATCGCACGCGCGCGCACCACCCGTCGGTCCGTCACAACCACGCACTCTCTCAAGGCTGACAAGCCGATTTGGGCCTGGCCAGACCCAAACATGCCGCCATCTTGTAAAATATGTCGACATTGTTATAGGTACCTCCGAAAGTCTCTTGACAAGGGCCCATGGCATACACAGGCACATCCGTCAGTGAGTGAACGCCCTGGTTCTCCGTGATGCCCAATGTACCGTTGATGACGAAACCATTGACAGCATCTTTGGGATTGACGACGTATCCGTCGGAGCCCTTGACAGCAGGCTCGCGGGGACCATTCTTGTGCACTTTGTAGTCCTCGCGATGGTCAGGAGTAGCACCAACGCCGCCGGCAATGGCATACCGGGGCTCCCAGTTGGCAGGAAAGTTCACGCCAGTACCGTACTTGAGATCCTTTGGCGGTTTCACCGTGTAGTGGGACAGGCCCGACTTTTCATATATGCCGATGGCGTTGCGCTTAGTGCGGTCATCATGGTGCTTCGAGATGTACTCGGTATCGGCAGAACCCCAAACGCTAGGAGAGGTCTCAATGTCAGCACATTATTTGCTATGGCGCAGATTGGGAGACACGGGTGACGATATGGCTTACTCGAAGCCATGACCGTGGTCCGCAGACACAACGACCAAGGTCTCATGAAGAGTTCCAAATTCCTTGAGCTGTTTAATGGTGGCGCGAACAGTATCGTCCAGTTCCAAGAGGTCGCCCAGGGCACGGTCGTAATCAAGATAATGCATTTGCTTATCGACGGAAGCAGCCTCTGACATGAGAAAGAAGCCTTTCTCGCCGCCGCGCTTATGAAGAACTTCGACTGCCTTGAGGGTCATTTCTTTCAGACCGGGCAGATCGAGAGCCGGTTCTTGGCCACCTTTTGGGTTGTTTTTGAAATTCTTCAGGTTCTCAGGGTATATGTTGCGATCGAGCCATACGGGGAGATTGCTCTGACAGAAGACGCCCAGAGCCTTTTTGCTGGTGTCGATGGTTTGGAGCGACGTCTTATTCAAACTTACGGTATAATTCTTCTCGGCGAAAGCCTGGTAATAATCCTTGCCGCGGTAGGAGCCCTTGCCGGCAAAGAATTGTTCAGCCCCGGCGCCAAAGAAGACGTCGGGGCCGCCATGGTCGGTCCAGCTGTAGTTGGTCAAGCCGTTGAGAGCTTGGTCGATAAGAGCACCGTACTCTGCGCGGCGACGTGTGTGACCAGTAAGAGCAATTGGAGTGGCGTCGGCTAAGAAGGCCGTGGAAACAGCGCCCCAAGCACCTTTCTAGATGGCCCGCACATTAGGACTCTGTTCAAGGGCAACTGGCATCGAGTTCGAGCCGATTTGTCTTACTGTCATACGGCGGAAGATTTCGACAATGGTTTCGACCTTGGGATCATCAAAAGGATCCGGGGAGGAGTCCACATGAACACTTGAGAGCGTTGATCAGTCAATGACTGTGGGGCGTGACCAAGAGCCGAGTATTGACCTACCCCATAGCATTCACAGTGCTCTTATGGCCAGAATATAATGCAGACGCCGAGTTGGCAGAATCGGTGATGTAACTGTCGATCGAGTGTGTCATCTGGTGACCGAGGACAGGGAATTCGTCCATCTGCATGCGAGTCTGATATTTGCCGTTGATGCTCTTGTGTCCCAGTAGACGAGCAGCCGTGATCTGAACACCAAGTAAGCCCGGATGAGTGTGCTGAATACGCCTTGCAGACTTCTCACCATGTTAGTGGTCATACCGTCCCCGATGAAGAAGATGACGTTTTTCGCTTTTCTTTCTTTCACGATGGGGCGGACGAGCCATTGCGCCGTCGTCCTTTGGCCGTCATAGAACTCCAGAGTTACAGTGTATCTACCGGGCTCGTTCAAAGACAATTTGCGGTAGACTTTGGACGCGACGTGAACGACGGACGGGGTCTTTTTGTCTTCAGCAAAAAGATCCTCGTACCACTTGAACGTCCATTTCTCCAGCTTAGGCTCTTGGACGGCGAAGACCTTGGCGACGTCCTCAGGGTGCTTGCCCTCTTTTGCGATAGTTACTCGAAAGTTCTCGTCGGGCTTGCCATTGTGAGCGGCTTCCGACCCATTCACGGGAGCATGTACCTCGACTCTCAAATCAAAGAGCTGGCCCGGCAGAAAGTCGCTTTGGTCTGGAGGCAAAACACATCCCAGCGTAGGACAAGTGCCGAGACGCTGGTATGTCTGAGCCCAAACAACTGGCAGACAAGCTGCCAGAACCGCAGCTCTGGTGAGACTGAAAAGCATGGCGTCAGATTGTTCTCGTCGGTCCTTACTGAGGCAGTCAGAGGACGTCAAAGATTGTGGACAGGTCACCAGGCCAAGATTTCGCAAGAGTAGGTGTGGAAAAGGTCGCCTCAAGTCAGCCCCAAAACGCGCAGCTCTCGGAGTTTATCTGGCCACTATAAGCCACAGCCGGGAACAATGGCCAATAGCTGCTGTTGCTGCAAGAGCTCAGCTCGGGCGTCGGAACCAGGCCGCTGCTGGAGGAGCAGGGCTAGATCAACACGAAGATACCCGGCGAGCAACATGGCGGCGAGCTTTCAGCTCCAAGCTTGGCTCCGAGACCATCAACAGCCTAGGCGGAAAATATCGACCCACCACCGCGTCCAATCTCTCCGGTAACGCAGTCCATAAACCTTGGATACTGGAGCACGTGTCTCTTCGTTCAAAAGCTTGCAGGCTGGACTAGAGTCGCGATGGGAAAAGAAACACCGAGGACGGGAAATTGAAATATTCTGGAGAACCATCGAGCGCCCCCACTTGGCGTCAGGCATCCTTGGACGGTCCACCCTGCCACTTTGTGCCTGCCGCGCCCCTGGACAGCTCTCCTCTTGTCCCACCCCTGCAGCCATTACAGAGGCATAAGCTTACGTTTTTGGTCTTGATTATCGCCCACGAGGTGCCCGTCTGCTTGGCGCTCTAGAACGATCGGCGAGCGCGCCTCGTGCCGCCATGGCAAGCTGCTATTGGCACACGCAGAAAGCGGAAGAAACCCCGGTTTTGACCAGACCTCTCCTGCTCTGGGCATCATCTGCCCGTGACGATGGACTCATTTCGGGGTCTCGGGTTTAGACCTGAACTGGTGCTGCACGAGCGGCACAGTATCGGTCGTGAGGAAGTTGAGATTCACCGAAAAAAGACACTGTTTGGTCTTGACATTACTCACCGAATTGCTCCGCCACAGCCGCCTGATTTGCCTCCGTTGCAAATTTTTCGATTCATCTTCTCAGAAAGCGTTAATCACACACGTAAGATTCAAGCTCTCAACGTGGCTGTCTGAACCGAAGCTGATTGGTTTATCAGGCCGGCTGCTATGACCATGCAATATTGTGTTTGATCTTCCGCGTGACGGCAATCGAGCAATGCCGGGGACGAAGAAACGACGCGAAAGCCAATGCGCGATATTATGGGGTGTCTTACTCATTGACATTGACTACTTCCGCGTCCAACGGGCCATCTTGGAAGTCGGCAACCCATGCGGCTTTGTTAATCTTGTCCTGGCCAGCTTCGCTCTTGAAATGATAACCTCGGGCTCTCGGCCTTTCACCTGTGCCCTGAGGTAGCTCAGGATCGTACGCCGCAACGAAGTCCGCGCTGCCCCTCTCGAAAGCTGGCAATCCCGCCCTTAACGTTGCTTTGATGCTCTCAAAAAACCGATCGATGACGTGGTGGTTGTGAATCTGCAGAAGATTCCAGCCAAGCATCTCTTTCGCGTTGAGTAGGTGTTGTACATAGGCTCTATGGTGATTGACGCAAGCGTAGCATGTGCAGCCGTCCTGTAACGGGACCACGGCTACTCTGTGCTCTACTGACCACATATTGATACCCAGAGGCCATGGTCTTTGTCCGTCCGGTGACGGCGGGAAGGTGAATGTCAAAGCGATACCCGCATCCGTGGCACTATTGACAAACGGCAAAGCACAAATGTCTATGCCCAGAGCCACTTGCCGCAGGACGTCATGGGGGGATAACGGTAGGTCAAACGAAAGCCTCGCAAGAGAGTCGAGAGACTCGTAGGCCTTAAGCTCCGGCACTAGACGGGCGTCGTAAATGGCGAGGCCGGTTATGTCCCCACGGACATCTTCAGCAAGATGGCGTATGTAGTCCCATTGCAAGGGGAACTCGACCGGCAGCAAGGGGGCAAAGATGGCGCTTCTCAAGTCGCCTTCCAGACGCTCGTTGCTCTGCATGTGCTGCAGGAACTCATCCACCCACTCTTCTGTACGACCCACCATCTTCATCAACTTTCTAGAAGCTGGCGTTGAGCTCGTGTGCAAGGAATCAGCAAGCGGCACCACAACATCCGGCTGAAGCTGATGAACGGCGGCGGCGTACTGTGCCACGTTGACATTGGCAAAGCCCGTTGACGTAAAGAGAGTGACGGACCTAGCGCCGTTTCCCATGGGAGTCAGGACCGGCGGACATCTCCTTGCGCCAAAGATGACGGTACGGTCGGGGGCCGTGGATGTAAAGCGGTGCAAACGACCGACCTTGTCATGTGGAGGTGTGTTGAACACCGGGGGTTCTTTGCGTTCGATGACTTGTGGTTCACGCATAAGTCAGGCTGCCACCGACATGAGAGGTGATTGACCGTTTGACGAGTCATACTCACAGTCTTCTAGGGCCATATACGTTGCGTTCACGTTTGTATGTCTCATCGCGTTGTCGGGCGTAATGTGAGGAATGGCACCCCGAGACGTGATTGCGACGTAGCTGGGAGTTTCAAGTTCCCTTCTTCCAGGGATAGAAAGTCTTCCGAGACGAGCCGCGCAGCCGTCTGCAACTGTGGCACTCAGAATCTCGAATACGCTTTTGCCAGCCATTCTGGGTAAATCCTTTGAGGTCGCTTCCATCGTCCTGGCTTTTCATCCCATTTCTCCAACTCTTAACAACTCAGGTGTAAGGTGCATGAAGACGCACGCGCGAGACAGATGGTGTATTTGTCAATTCGGTCTGGACAGCTGTCATACGTCAAAAATATGTCCGAGCATGTCGTACACTTTCCTGTCTTTCTCATTCGCAATACCCGTCAAGTGGTGGGTTTCAGGCTCAATTGAGGGAAAAAAACCGACTTCAGCCAATGAGGGGGCTCACCTCCCAACAGAGAACGATCCGGCCAATCATACTGCCGACGTTGTCCCGATGCCAAATTGGTCGCCACAATGATGCCGCCACATGATGAAGCTACCGTGGGCGCTCACACAGGGACTGGAGCGAAAAGTCAATTTTGTCTCGTTCATCAATAAATACATACGCAATTCTGCTTTATGTTGACATTCCCGGCCTCAGCTCCAAAGTGGTACAAGAAAGACGTTCCATGTATAAGAAAATTGCCGTGTCAGCCACTCCTCGCCTGAGTATCTTCAGAAAAACATCTTGCGCCATCCATTTCACCAATCAAATCATCAAATTTCACACTGCGCGTCAACTCATCGTCGTCGCTCAACCAACGCCTGGGTCTCTGCCACGCCCGTCATCAGAAACGTTTGAGTGTCCCTAGGGGGTCTTTGGTGGGATTTTTTGAATCGCTGGCTTTTTGTCGCCGGGCTTTTTCGATCCTGCAGGATCTACTGGCTTCGGTACCGTGGTATCAGAAATGTCCAGCTTTGAGTCGTCTTGCTTGTTAGGCCCATTGCCAAAAACATGTCATGCCACATTTTCGGCTGCTTCATCGCCAACCCCGCAAGCGAATAGCACTTGCTGCTTCCTTCCACAGCGGTCTTGGTCTGGAACAAGTCCGGATTCGGGGTCATACCCGTGACGGACGTGAGGAACTTAAAGCCCATCTTTTCCGCTTCCTTGTCTCCTGAAATGTCCTGTGCTGTGATCTCCGACTTATGTATCCACTTCACTTGGCTCTTGTTGCTGCTGATGTCGCTCAGGAACTCGCCTGCCGGCTTCCAGCTGTCATCTTCTGTTGCATCTTTCGAGTCCTCCAAAGCGCTAGCACCGATCATGTGGGCGGCCTCGGCGATATCTTTCTTGGTCACTTGGCCGCCCGCGTCCACCGACTTCTGGACCTTTTCTAGAAGGCGCGGAAAGCCTTCTTTGGCATCACGCAGCGCTTTTTCAGCCTTCTCCACTGCGTTTCTGTCCTTCTCGGCCTGCTGCTCAAGACACTCCTCACTCCCTGACCTGTGCTGATCCATCTTGAACCTGGGCGTGTCTGCGCGGGGCTCGACCGCAGATTCTGATACCTGTCAATGGTAGGCAAATTTGGGCGCCACGTCGAAAAAACCCCGGCAACGCCAACCATCGTGGATGGGTGCGGAGAGAAACTTCAATAATGTGGTTCGGCGATTCGAGAGCTGAAGACGGATGGGAGTTGCAAATTATTGAGGCACCTGCACGCAAAACGGTGCTGCTGTCCCGTCGCTCGCTATACTTTGCTTTCACGCTGCTTGACTGATTACCGCGGCAAAGGACCGGAGAAGGAATGACGTCATCCAGCCTCGAACATATGGCCGCATTGGAACGGACACTCCACCGGCGCCTGGGAACGGCGGCGCACCTGCATAAGCCCGGATGGGGGAATGCGTCACTGATCCTGTGCGGCTGGACCCTTTCTTTTCAACACGACTGGAGCTTGCTTCACACACGACAAAGGGCGCGCCGACGATTGAAACTTCCGAGTCCAAATCGCAGCGGGCGGACCTGGACCGTCTGTGAGCGACGGCTTAGTAATGCATCCAGAACAGACGATTCCAAATTCAGACCTGGCCGGACCAACTGCGACATTTCGGCTCCCAGAATAGACCGGCCCACTTAAGTCTCGGCCATCGCGAGTTCCTCGGTTTCAAGACTGTCAGCCACAAACCCCTTTTTCTTCTTGCCGTTTCACGCCCGCGCTGGCCTTCTCGTCATCAACATGCTAGAACATGATGAGGAACAGCTTCAGCCCCTCATGACGGAAGAAGAGCAGCGAGAGGCCAGCGCCGGTCTTGACGACAACGGTCAGCGCAGGCGCGACGCCAACGACTCCACGGATGCCGGCCATCCCGACGCACCTCTCGATGCCACTCCGGCCGCGCTGCAGTTGGACAGCAGCGACAGCGACACGCCTACACCACGCTTCGTCCAGGACGAAAATGGCTGGAAGAGGTGGAAATGGGTTCCCTACCCCGTGCGTCGAACGCTGCGCGCAATTCGCAAATGGTCTGTCGGGCCTCCGAATCCTCGCCCGTACCGCATCAAACCCTTTTTTCCCGTCGTCCAGGAGTATCCATTGCTCATCGTCGACAAGTTCCTGCCTTCATTGAAACGCCGACTCTGGCTTCTCTTCTTCTACTTCTCCATATGGATCATCACGTTCGTGCTCGTCAAGAGGAGGGGCCAGATTGCCACGGAAGTTGCGGGATGGGGAGAACCCCAGTCCATTGGCTGCGGTGCCACCTACTGGGCCACGGGCAACATGTGTGGACTTGATGGAAACGACTGCCGACCATTTGGAACCAGTGGTTTCCCCTTTCGCTGCACTGGCAACTGCGCGAGCTACAACGTGTTGAATCCTCATGCTGTCGGCGACCAGGAAGTCATTTATCAGCCCGTGGTGGTTGGAGGACCTTCGAGTGACGTGGCACCCGAAAACGCAACGTATCGAGGCGATTCCTACATCTGCGGCGCCGCCGTACACGCCGGCGTCATTTCCAATGCGAACGGAGGCTGCGGCGTGGTCAAGCTGGTGGGCAGAGGTCAGAAGTACCTGAGCACGCAGAGGAACGGCATCACCAGCCAGGCTTTCGACTCATACTTTCCGCTGTCTTTCCAATTTCTCCCGAACATCGAGTGCAATGCCCAGGACTCTCGCTGGGCGCTCCTGGCCATCTCAGTCGTGTTCACGACGATGCTCTCCATTTTTACCGCCTCGCCGGCCTTGTTCTTCTTCTCTACTTTCGTCGGTGCCTTTTGGACTGTCGGCATGGCCACCGATCCGCCCCCGCAGGCCGATGTCACGACCTTGTTCTCTAATGTTATGGGCAGGTTTCTGCCGGCCATGTTCGTTGCCTGGGTCATTTTTGACAAGATGGGCGTGCGCCGGGCCCTGAAGGGGCTGACGGCTCAATTCGAAAAGACCGTCCTCTGGCTCGGCGCTTGTTGGGTTGGTTCCTTGACTAATCTCACTCTTAATTTCATTCCGATTCAGCGTCTTAGTGCACACGACCTAAACCAGCAGCCCGGGGCGAAAGCAGCCCTGTCCGTCATCGTCATCGTTCTCGTCGTCATTGCAGCGTCGCAGATCTGGTTCTTTCGACAGGAGGGCCGCCTCGTCAAATACATCAAGTTCTACGCACTAATCCTCTTCGGCATCATCATTGCACTCGTACTTCCCGGCCTGAACCTTCGCATTCATCACTACATTATTGGGCTACTTCTCCTGCCCGGGACGAGCTTACAGATGCGGCCGTCGCTCCTATACCAAGGACTCCTCGTGGGCCTCTTCATCAACGGCATTGCCCGATGGGGCTTCGATTCCATACTCCAGACCGACGCCGCTTTACAAGGTGATGCTCAGAAGGGGACGCTTCTACCTACGATTCAGAAACCAATCATTGATCTATCCAATAACGTTGCGGTGCAGTCGAATATTTCATTCACGTGGGAACAACCAAGCCTGAAGCAGTTCGACGGCATCAGCATTCTCGTCAACGATGTGGAACGATTCAGAACGTATTTTGGCGACGTTGACGCCAAGCAGAAATTTGTGTGGTCTCGTAACAAGACTCTCAACCTGCCCGAATACTTTAGATTTGGCTTCATGGACGGCAGCGACACCGGCGACTACACCAAGGCGGGCATCTGGACGATCGATGGCCAGTGGCAGGACATGAAGCCGGGTCCGTCCAAGTTCAGAATCCGTAGCCTGGAGCAGGATTCGCTGAGGCGTCGTGCGGTCAATTAATGTATATGCCACTTTTCCCGTCTGTTTTCCTAGATATACGAGGGACGGGAGCTGTTTATAGTATTCATCCGGTAGACTTGTAAATCAATTACTATTCAGCTTTATCCGGATCTTACCATAATCACGCGGACCTCAATTCGAAGCAGTCGTGAAGTGGTCAAATGCAACGCGTTTTCCCTGGCATGTGTATCTCATTAATTAATGGCTAACTACAAGCACTTGGCACCATCCCCACATCTTAACTTCCTCGCAACACCATCCATTTCTCCTGCCAATGTCTCCTTGTGCATCGTGACCCAAGCACACACTCAGAAGCCGACTCACCAGTCATCCCAATGGCCCCTCGGGTACCAACTTCAGCCGACTTTGCGAGTCTGCCCGCCTCGCTCACCGTCGCACTGCATTTCCCCTCCCCTCCCGAGTCCACCACCACCTTCCTCATCCTCTTCCACGGTCTGGGCGACTCCGAGGTCCCTTTTGCCACTTTTGCCCGCAAATTAGCCCTGCCGGGCGTGCTGGCCATTTCTGTCCGCGGCACCTCACCCCTCCCGCCGTCTATCCTGCCCCGACCAGGTTACCACTGGGGCGACGACATACTGATGGACGAGACGGGCGCGCTTGAGCCCGACCCGGGCTTTTCCCGCGCGTGCACCGCCGTCATGGACTCGCTCATCAAGGACATTCTGATGGACAAATGCGGTTGGGATACGGAGGACGTCATCCTTTTTGGGTTCGGACAGGGCGCCGCTTTGGCACTAGGCATGCCGCTCGCGAGCGGCGTCACGTTGAAGGGCGTCGTGGCTTTGGGGGCCGGCGTGCCCCCGAGCATGTGCGGGGGAGGGGACAAGAATCAGACGCCCGTGCTTCTGGTGCAGAGCGAGGAGGGCGCAGAAGTGAAGAAGAGGTTTGGGCTGGTCGAGGTCGTTAGGTGGAGGAGGGGGGGGGATGAGGTCAGAATGCCGCGCGACTCGGAGGAGATGTATCCGATCATGAAGTTCTTTGCGGACAGGCTGCGGCCTGATTGCTTGTGAGGGATATGTACGGGCTTCTATCCAGTGCTCCATCTGAGTATGCCCGAAAAGTGTATAAAAGCCATTTTGAACGGATGATTCCTATGGCAGACCGACTCAGGTACGTTGATCTCTCATGGACGTTTAGGACGGACTGTTACTTATGGGGTGATTTTCATGGGCGCTTTGCCATGGATGAACTTATCGCCAGATTATCGCATCCGGACAAGACCATGTGAGGACCTTTCGACAGATGGTGCTTCATGGATGACTTCCGTGGACACTTTCCACGGGCGATTATTCGTGTAATGTTTCATGGACTGGGAGATGTTCGCGGCAAACTTTCGCGGTGCTGCTTCCACGATCGATCATGAACGGCCAACAACGCATGGCGATTGACACGGACTGTGTTCCACCGTCAACGAACAGTCGCCTACGAGCGATGATTCGGTTATGGCAGCTCGTAGGCGATTCCTCTGGCTCATTTTCCGCAAACAGTTGTGCAAGGGCATGTCAACACATTTGGCATTCCATGGATGTTTTTTTCGCAAACGATCTTCGTCGGCGATTTCTAAGGCTAGTGATCTAAGCGCAATACTCGGTCATCGTCACCTTACATGGAGGTCAGACTTCGTGGAGGTTGAGGCCGAGTATGTTGGAAAGTTGCACGGCATATGAAATAACATGATTTCACGCGTCAAAAGGTACCTTTCACTTTACTGTTCATCATGCTTTATCGAGATATGTAGACCTCACCGGATTGTCGAGGTTCACAGGCGTCACAAGTGCCGCTGATGTAGATACTGAATTCCCTCATACATCGCTCGCTGCTTGACAATGATGCAAATTGGCTCCGCTCGTCAGTCCTTTCCGTCGTCGCCGAGCTGGAGCATGTCGGCCAACATATCCCACCGGGCTGAGTTGGCATCACCCGTGGCGCGCGCGACACCACGCAGTCCGCTCCAGATGAACCGCACCTGTCCGTTAATTTGCCTCTTCAGATCGTTCAGACGCTCGTCGCAGGATTTGTGCGCAGCATCGTCTTGCATATCTGGTGCGCCGGTGCGGATTCGCTCCAGCTTGAGTGCCAGGTCGAATACATCGAGAATACACTCATGAATGGGCGCTAGCCTCTTCCCGAGACAGGCTTGGTCAATCATGGCCTTCAGAGCTGTGTCATGAGCAGCAATCATCTCGTCAATGCCGCTTGCCGTGTCGAGTCCTTGTCGCAGTTGCAGGTCTAGGGGCATCAGAACAAGGGTAGTGAGATAAGTCTGGATAGTAGCACAAAACCAGAGAAGCTTGCTACGAGCAGCGTAGAAGACGACTGAGATGTTCTCGTTGAAAGTCTGGCAACCGTCGAGAATCTTGGGCTTGTGTAGAGCATGTACGGCGCGCTTGTGTTGCAGCAGCAGCGTGAAAAGAGCTTGATATCGCTGAACGCTGGCTTCCGTAACAATCATCTGCAGGGGCCATGGCAGCCTGTATTCCACTTTAATGTCGCTGAGAGTCGACTTCACTGTAACGCGAGTTTGTATCGTAGATGAGGGCTTTTGGGCTGGGTCCATGTGGATGGTGAGACGGCTTGGATCTCGTATGGAGGCGAAATGGTCCTGTGCCATTGCAGTAAGTACGTGGCCGTCGGCCCAGTCAGTCTGCAGTTTATCCATCATGTCAAATAAGTTCGCGGCAAAGGACGTCGCCGTGGAACCATTGGACATGAAGTATAAGTTGTGCAAGGTGTCCAGAGTAGAATTTAGAGCCCAGTCTTGGAATAAGGCAACTTTGAGTGTCGTCGACGTTGCGCGGTATTTGCTCAAGATCCAACGATGAAAGGCAACATCAAATAGTTCTGAAAATGGTACAAGTTCTTGCTCTGCAGGACACATTGTCTCGTAATCCAACGTTGGCTCTTCTCTTTTTTGGTGTGACACAGCCACTTCGTGTTTGCCTAATAGCTTAAGCAGAGTGACATTCTTCCCGGCATTGTAGATGCTCCCGGAAGCAGTCCGCAGAAATGTTGGGCAATGCAGGGCGCCCTCGGGAGTCTGACGCAAGTAGTATCTGTCCGACCATGTCTTTGCCAGGGAGACAGGGTTTGGCGTTTCGGCGACAAAAAACAAGTCACTTGCCGAGAGCAACTTGCCGTCGTCCATCCAGAGTCGGATTGGCCGCAGATACACCTTGAAACACTCGGTGAAGATGCGTGCGAAGAACTCATAGAGTTCAGGATTGCCACTGGCTTGAGCAAGGCAGGTTTCGCGAAATAAGACCTCCAGATGTCGGAACGGCGTCGAGTATGGATCCATCTCAACCATGGAAACAATACTTGCCAACGCACATAATGGCTCAAGCCACGTTGCAAGTTGGTACCTGGTTCTCATAATGCTCAATACAAACCCTGGTGTGGGCGTAGTCAATTGCTGCTGCAACGTTGAGATATTTGAGTGCAACTTGTGCAGCCGCTCAGAAACGCAGTACTGGAAAGCCTGCAGGTGAGGAACATCTTGCCGGACGCTTACAAAGCCTCTCAGCTGATGAATGCGAGCCCCAGATTCGCCAAAGCCCGCCATCAAAGCCTTGAACGTATCCCACTCCATGTTCTCCAGCTGAAAGTAAGGAACGACGACGTAGTCGGGGCTGAATAGCGTGGTGTCCAGACCTTGGAGCATAAACAGAACTTCGTGAATGACTTGCAATTCGGATATCGCCACCTTTCTCGTCGATCGACGCTCCTCTTTGTTGAGCAGGGTCTCACGCCAGCTTTGGGCGATTCGAACGCGTTCATGCGTTGATGATTCTTGGGGCCGAATGACATATGAATTAGCTGCTGAAGCACGCTCGTCCACGTCGTCAAGCATGGAGCTGAGTTCGGACTCTGATGCCATTTCCTGCTCAAGAAGTCCGTCACTGGAAGCATCACTGTAATCTACTGTTTCCCATAGCAGAGAATCTTGGTCCCAACCATCTTCCTCGGCCATGTCTTCCCATCGGAAGGTGGTGCTAGCCCCTGCGTCTTGACCTTCTCCTAGCAGAGTCTTGAGGTCACTCAGCCTCGTTTTCTGAATTGGCTGGTCTGACAGCTCCAACACCAGCTGCAGAAGTTCTGCTTCCCATTTCGAGGCGCTTTCATGGAGCTCCACCAAGCGTTGTTTGAGAGCATCCGCCAAGTCATCACGACTGTTCACGCGAAAGCGTTCGTCGAGCCCTGCCACTGCCTTGCGGACTTCAAAATGATTTGTCTGGAGAAAGGTGTGGGACTTGAGCCGCTTGAGCGCATCTTGACTGAGTTTGTCCAGCGTGGAGGTCTGCGCCTGCACGTCGCGTCAGTTGAGGTTGGCCTATTGACGACATTTGTGGCCAAGGGCCACGGTACTTGTGCAAGGGACGGTACTATTGCTTGCACCAGCTCACGAGTGAGAGGGCCCAGTCTTGTCGCAAAAGACATGTTGTGCAGTCATCCATCGTCAATCCGCGTACGTATCACTGTCCATCGAAGTCGGGACCTGCGCCGGTGTGCAGTGGATGAAGGAATGTCCCCGGCCGCCTTTGACGGGCAACGATTTGGCGGGGCGCGTCGGTCGCGCGTTGGTGTGACAGCTCCGAGGCTCAGGGGTGACATCAGCGTGAGTCCGTCCGCCTTTGCCCCCCATCATGCTCGTCCAGCCGTCACTGGTTCATTGTACTTGACGAAAACGGCATATTGGAGCGACCGCCAACCCGATTCTTGCCGCCCTTCGCTCGGGCGCCAAAGTATTTCTGTATTCCACACTGCACCCATGTGCGACACATCGACAAGACGCAAGCAGGACGCTTGGTGAAAAGGTGCTTCTCGACGAGTTACTGTCACTGCGTCCCTGGCGGCGATGGCGCGGCCGGTTCGGCTGCTTTTCTTTGCCGCAGCTATCTTCTGGTGTTTCTTCCTCTACAACATTTTCCGTCCGTCTTCGGGACTGCACGGCCCGGGCGAACGATATGTCAATTTCGAGAGAGATCCAAACTTAGATCGTTCGTTTCCATCTCCCAAGGCCCCTGACGCCGACCTTTGTTCCCGTCCAGTCTCGTTGCATGAATCTAACTGTCGAATGTCGTCACAGCTACGGGAGAACCTTCAGGACTTCTCGTTCGAGCCTCCGACAAATATGCACCCGATGCCCAAGATACCGACCGTGTCAATGCGACTCTTCTGGCGCTGGTACGAAATGGAGAAGCCGACGACATGGTCGCTTCGATGGTAGACTTGGAGAGAACATGGAACCACAAATTCAATTACCCCTGGACCTTCTTCAACGACGAGCCCTTCTCCGAAGAATTCAAGACAAAAACGCAAGCTGCCACAAAGGCCAAATGCAATTATGGTAGGCTTCCGGAGGAGCGTTCTGGCTCGTCCCAGCTAATCGAGTGCAGAAATCATACCCGCCGATCATTGGGCGATGCCTTCCTGGATTGATCAGCAGTTGTTCGATGAGTCTGCAGCGGCTCTCGAGAAAGGAGGAGTGCAGTACGCGAAGATGAAATCCTATCATCAAATGTGTCGCTGGAACAGCGGCGTGTTCTACAAACATCCTGCGCTAAATCATGTCCGTTGGTACTGGCGCGTCGAACCCAAGGTTCACTTCTTCTGCGATGTCGACTACGACGTTTTCCGATACATGCAGGACAACAACAAGACCTATGGCTTTACCATCACATTGTATGATGAGCCCAAGACGCTACCAACTCTATGGCCAGAGACTGTAAAATTTCTTGCCGATCATCCCGACTATATTCACAAGAATAGTGCGGTCAAATGGCTCACAGACGAGCAGCGCCGACCGGAGCACAACAGGCTTGCACAGGGATATTCAACTTGCCATTTCTGGAGCAACTTTGAAGTTGCAGATCTGGACTTCTTCAGAAGCAAGCCTTACGATGATTACTTTAATCACTTGGACCGAGCTGGCGGGTTTTTCTACGAGCGTTGGGGCGATGCACCAGTTCATAGCATTGGTCTAGGCTTATTCGAGGACAAGGAAAAGATCCATTGGTAAGTGGTGTAGAGGAACATGGGTCATTTGCAAGCTCAGACTGACCGGGTCAGGTTTCGTGACATCGGTTATCAGCATATTCCGTTCTTCAATTGTCCGAACTCGCCAAAATGCAAGGGATGCACGACCGGTTTGTTGACAGATGGCGAGGCGTTTCTCCATCATGAAGATTGTCGGCCAAATTGGTTCAAATACGTGGGCCTAGGCTGAAATTGAGTTGTTTTTTCAATGCCAGCTGTGTTTGCTACGCATTCCACCAGTGCTATTTTCACTAAACGCAACCGAGAATATCAATAGCAGATATCCGAGACTTGCAAGCTGGAGAGAAACACTCCAGTGCAAGGCTCGAAGCCTTCCAGTCTCACAAAACCTGCCATTCTGGTCGAAAGCCTCGGTCAGTAGCTATTATCACTGCATCAAGGCCTGCACGATCCGTAAGCCACAATGAAGTCTCGAGGGAGAGCTTCGACGGGCTATTCTGGAACAAGAAAGAGGAGGAGTATTAGGATATTCATTTAGGCTTCCTCCTCCGTGACCCTGATCTTTGTTGTCATGGGGGAATGAAAATACATCACACAAGACTGTAAACCATCACCACGCCTGAGGAACTACCAACGCAAAACTGATCACCCCATCCGTTTTCCTTCCAGTCCATGCAGCTGATGACACTGGCACGTGTCCTTTCTCGCCCATCCTGGCCAACCGTTTTTTTCTTTTGCTCGTGGCCTGGCGGTCCCCGAGGCACAGTCACTTTGGCCACGACTTTGCCCGACAGTAGATCCCAGGCCCAAATTCTCCCTTGGCCAGTGGTGCTTGATTCCGTCGTCATCTCATCACCTGCAACCACGTATTTCTCACGATAGCCAAGCACGGACTGGACACGAAGACTCTCGTTCTTCCGGTCCGGATCAGAGTATGACCGCAGACAGGAGCCATTGTCGCGATCCATGAGTCTGATTTGACTATCGAGGGTGCCCACGAGTAAAGATCTCCCATCCTTGGTTAGACCCAAGCTCGTGACACTCGCGCACAACACGTCTGTCGTACATCTGCCCATCCTGACATCGTAGCTTCTCACACGTCCGTCGACACTTCCGGTCACGATCTCGGGCCCACGAACGACGATGGACGTGATTGCGTCTCGAGCTTCAGTCAGCACTTGAATTGGCTTCACGCTGCCGCTTTTCACATCCCAGATCCGCGTCGATGTGTCAAAGCCGCCGCTGATGATCAGCGAGTCCCCATCGCCTGCAAAACAGACACAGTTGATTCGTGCGGTGTGACCATGCACATTGCCTCCGAAACGTCTTGTGGTAACCGCCGTGGCCACATCCCAGAGAAAAACGGCACGATCGCCGCCGGAGGAGATGAATTTTTCATTGTCTGAAGCCACGTCGAGATCAAGTACTTCATATCCATGAGCTGCGTAAGATTGAATCAGCCGGCCCTGTCGGACCGAAGCCTTCCCGGCAGAAGAGTCTTCCGGAGCGACAGTAGACGGGAACGGATTGTACAGCCGAATAGTACGATCTGCAGAGCCCGTCAAGATGTACGATCCTGGAGATGCCGAGTACTTCACGGTATGAACTGGGCCTGAAGGCGAAAGTATCGAGAATGGGAAGAAGTTAGCCAATATGGGTCGATGAGGCTCAAGTCGAAGAGTAGCTTCAGACGCACCGTTGGAATCAAGCAAAAAGGCCGCTGGACGTTCCGGAAAGCCCATTCCTGAGTCCTCATTCGCATTTCATATTTTCTACAGAGAAGTCGCCACACGCTTTCTTCTCTCCGAAGCATCCAAACGGCAGGTGTGTTCTTCGTATGTGACCACGCAACCCAATTCAAGCAACTGCTGCAGCAAGTCTGAGGAAAAGGTGGCTGAGTCAAGAATCTAAGCGGGGCAGTTGCGTGTTGGCAATCGCGTGGCCACCCCTGCCCCGTGGCTCCTTCCTTGGTGTCACGTCAAAAATGGCACAGCCATGACTGGCCGATAATT
>JARJRV010000111.1:0-56855 GCA_030783925.1 Aschersonia sp. MBC 735 | reverse complement strand
GGGGAGAGGACTCACGGATCATCTGTCGGCATAGGAAGCTGGATGGCTTCATCCGTCATGGTAGGCGGGCGACCAGTCAAGCAGCTCAGCCAGCGGTCAAGACAGTAGACTGACCAAAAGACTCGCTTGCCACGCTCATCGACCCAGCCGCGGTGCGCACCTAACATGATGCTGATGTGCATGGCGGCAGCGACGTACATGTACCCGGCATCGGCACGATTTGTTTCCACGAGGTAAAAACTCATCATGGCTAAAGACGCAACATCGCTAATGGTTCGACGATAGACATCCAATGGGTTACCCAGGAGCATGGCAGCTCGGGCATAGTACATTTCGCTCAGCAGCAAGTGAGAGTCCGAGTTGGGTGGCGGCTGCGCATCTGTGCTCTGACAAGCCAAGGCAAGAGCGGCGTGGTAGAAAGCCAGATGACGGTAGGCACTGAGGTCGACCTCGTCTGTCGGCAACGCTGGCGCACGCAGTGGGATAGAGCTCAAGTCTCCCCACCAGTAGATTCCTCCACTAGGCCACTGACCGTCGCCGTCTTGTATGAAATGTCGCAATTCTGACAGGACGAGGCTGATAGTGCTGTCCGGAGGCAGCCACAGTGGATTCACCGCATGGTTCGCAGGACACTGCCCGTCGTTGGTGACATTTCCCAGACTTGACAAGAATCGGCTCTGCTCAATGGTCGACGGTCGATCCTGGGGCGACGTGGGAAGTGCAGAGCCCATGACTTCCTTGAGATGATCGAGAAAGGTGGCACCAGCCGTCTCGCCCATATATCTCCCGATGCCGTCTGAATCCTGGAGTAAGCGGCCTGGACTTAGGATCCGGTCATCATCAGTCGGTTCCGTCTTGACGGAGGTCGTGACCGACGGCCGACTGTCCGACACGCTCCAGGCTCCATCGCCGGGCTGGCTCGCTCCGGCTTTGACGGCAAAGGGACCAACCGATGAGGATGAATCGGGACTGGCGACATGGTGAAGAAGGTCCTGTCGTCTGCTCGGGTCTGTCACGGCATCCTTCAGAGCCTTTTCGTAAATGTCAACTCTTCTCCTGAGATCCTCCAGCTCGGCGCGTGGAACGGAAATCTTCTCGACAACTGAGGGATAGACGCAGTCGCGCGCTGTCGAATTGCATTGGCTACAAGGGCGTTCGCCAGAGCACTTGATTCGGCGAATGTTGCAACTGTTGCAGCTGTCCAAGTCGCGTCGAAATTCGACTTTAGTTAGCGGTCAATTCCATGCTACATATTCATCATGAGTGGGCTTCTCGGGGCTTAATTCGGATTCACCCCCAAAAGTGGCCCCCTCCTTTTTAATGCCGAGCATCCTGTCCTCCGGCAAGCTCGTAACAAGGGAGGGGGGTGAGCAAAGAGCAGCGTTCAAGGGTATCCTACTTACGCTGTTGCCACCCTTTTTCGATTTTCTGGAGCTACCTTGTGTCGTCGGGGATTGACTGGCAATCGCTGGGCAGGTTTCCGATCGCTGTTATCAAGCTGCATCTTTCATCTAGGTGAGAGCAGACCGCTTTCCTTTCGGCTCGGCAAGGTCCTCTGCTTCACCGACCGGCTCGACAGACGACGAGAAGAGCGTTACTCTGGTGAAGATGGTCTTGTTGAAGATGTCCCACTCCCAGTGTGTTGCGAGGCTCCAGTGATGATGGAGCGACGTGTATGTGTGCGTTGTCAAATGGCGAGCGTGGTAGACAAGAGAAGTCGAGGCCGCAGGGCCACAAGAACAGCATGGGGGACGTGTGAGGATGCGAGAAAGCTGTGGTAGTCGAATGTAATGAAGCTTGGCCAAGACAGCAAGAAAAGAAAACCGAGTGCCAGCTCCGAGAAGAAATAGACAGGGAGAGAAGGCACACCTATACAATCAAAGCCGATAGGACTATGAAGAACATAGAGGTGACTACATGCACCGCCCCTATAGGCGGCCTCCCCCTTCCGCCTCTTACTGCTCGTTTGTTCTGGAAATGCCAGAGTCGAGAGAGGCTAGGGCAAAGCAACTCTGAACGAGTTGTGGTCGTGGCGACAGTGACGAAGCAAGGATGACGGCCACACGTCGGCAATCGTAACGGGGTGCGTGCCTAGAGACATTGAAGGACAAAAAAGCTGCAGGAGGTGTGACGAGTAAGCCTCGTAGGGCTGCACGCGAGTCCCGGCCGACGTAGACCTGACTGGTTGCTCGCTCTGGGAGGAGTGAGCGGAGACTGTAGGACGTGTGTCATGGGTGGTAGGTAGTGGTAAGTGGTGGTGGTGGTGGTGGTGGTGGGATGGCCGAGGGGCCTAACGCCGACGTTGACGTTGACGTTGACGTTTGCCCCGGTCGGTCCTCAGTGCCATGAACGGTTGATTGGACGGTATATGGTGCAGAACAGGGAAAAGTCGTGCCCTGACCGAGATGTGGCCGTTTCCCACGTGTGTGCTGTCCGGCAAAACAAGTATTTCCCACCCAGGTCAAGGCACACATTCGATTGTCGAGACGAAGCCAGGTCTGAAGGGGGTAAGGGGAAAGAAAAGCCAAAAGTCGGGGCACAGAGAGCTTGACATTGATTCCTCTTTCAGCACGGCCATGACGGACAAGAAGAAGATTTTTCTGGCTAACAGTAGCCAGCGTTCGAAAGACCGATAGCTAATGCAAAGATGGATGTCGTGGAGAGTTCCCCGAAAGACCCTCCCCCAAGCTAGGCAGAAGAAGCGGGGAGCAACGGACTGGCGGCGGAGAAGGGAAAGAGCGTCCCGTCGCTGCCTGCTGAGTTGGGCGAATGTCCGAAACGCGCTGGATCCCCAGGCAGATACATTCGTAGATTGCCATGTTTGGCCCAGCTTTCAAGAGGCCCAGGCCCGATGAGGGAGTCACTCTTGCCCGGTTGGCCGTGGTATGATAAGCGGAGAATAGTATTCCTCTGATCTTTCACGCAATTGGCGGTCCCCTTTTCTGTTTCCCCCGACCCCGGACGTCGCCGGAGGGGGGCCCTCTCTCCCCCCCCCCCCAACTCTACAGCGGCCGTTTATGCGCGTTTCCAACGCCACGGGCACATAGAGGCTGCACTCTACGACCTTCGCCGGCCCGCCAACACGGGCCCTTTCCCGCCAGTGACTCGAGTCTCCGAAGCCATGTACCGGGTGACTATGTCAAGCAACCTACCCGACGGCCCAAACCACCGCATAATCAACATTGCGCTCCGCCAAATCGTCTGTTTAGCGCATCGTCGCCGAGCGAGACCCGCCTCAGCCTTTTTCCCTCCCCCAGCGGCGCCGTACCATGATTAATGTTGGGGGCAGCGTCTGCGCTGAGCGGAACTGCCGCCTCCTCATTCTGGCCTAGCGGTGCCTTTCCCGTGTCTGCACCCACGCGACTTTCTTCGTCGTCCCACATCAACACGCATTTCGTGACCGTTACGAGTCAATTGTTGATTGCCTTGGCCCAGGTGCGGTGCCGGAACTGACTTCCTGGACGGAGAAATGATGGCCGGTCCTTTTGGACAGCGACGCGTCATCGTGAACGTCTGCGGACGGTGGGCGCGCTCGTGCGAGGGCCGAAATTACGCGTCATGCAGCAGCTGCATGTCAGGCAGCGATCTTCTCGTTTTGCCTTCTCAGAGCCATTCCCATGGCCCGACGGTTCATGTGAAGACAGAGACGATCAGAGTTGACCGAGACATGTTTGCCGGCCGAAGAACGAATCGGGCTCACGTCAATCCAGCAAGGCCACTCGAGCCTAGGCCTCTGATCGCTTGATCCATGCCATTATGTGCCATTAATACCCTCACAAAATCCCCATTTCACCGCTGGGGACTACTGACCGCCTTTCGACTTTCTGACCAATTTTTTTTTACCCGACGTGTGAGTGGCCGCGCCGCCCGGCAGCCTTCTGCGTGCTGTCAAGGTCTCTCGGGCACGGCAAATGCTGCATAAAATGCCTTGATAAAGGCAGAGGTGGGTAGTATACATATGCGAATATCCCGGCACGGGCATCCCCTGGCAGCGCGATGGCTTCAACACTACAGGACGACATGTGCAATACGCTCACGCACCTTACCTTCTGGTGAACGACGACAATGAACGTACCAGTCGAACCGTGGGGCAGCGACGCCATGCTCTCTCCTGTACCGCACACGGCACCGCTCATGCATGGCACTGTCATACGGCAGATACATGATATTGAAACGAGAGTATAGCCGCCTTGCTTCTGCCGGGCAAGTCCCGAGTGGTCCCTGAAAGAAATCTCTCAAAATGCCATGCACATCGTCGCAGTCTTGGGGCGACAAAATGGTCCCCATCTCAACGAGTTCAACAATACAGAAACAAGGCATTCCTGTCAAGCTTTGTACATACTCACACGTAGTGACAACGAGGTCAATGCGCCGAACGACTTCGTTCTGCAACTCCTACCCTCGTCGCTCTCCTGTGCCAATGCTTGAAAGCTTGCCGGTGCAGATCGCGACGGCACGAAACGTGTAAAAGAACAAAGCCCAAAAAAAGGTCTCCCTCTTCCAGAACACCGCCGTTGTCCTTCTTAGTTGCTGTAGTCTAGAGCAGCCCTGGTAAAATCAAATTCGTAATCATGTCGCTCAATAATCTCCAAAAATGCTCTCAATAATCTCGCCAGAGCGAGTGGCCAACACTGAGAGAAGTGTATCGCTCAACTTGAGTCACTGTTAGTTTGAACTGCTTGCTCTGTCAAACTGAAGCTTGAACTTACTCCATGGGTGCCTTCACAGCAGCCTTGAAGCCATACGCCGGCATCTTCAGCCACAGCCCCCGGTGCAAATTTGACCTTGTAGTCGCGGCCAACGGCTATTGTCCGTTCACACTCTCCTGTGTCAACGTTCCAGCCAGTAATACCATGTGCATACTCCAAGTCCTTGGAAGGGGCCTCTGGTAGAAGATTCCAAGCGTCTCTGAGCATGTTGACATGCGCGTTGCGTTTGTAACCAGTTGCGGCAATGAGCAGATCCGCTTCGATCACCATGTCATCGACGCCATCGACAAAGCCGTCCGTGGTGCTGTCGGACAGGGCCTGGATCCTCAGTTTCAGAACATCATCCTGCGTGTCAAATCCGGTAATGTGCTTGCCACTCATGATCCTATGCGGCCACAATTCTTCATCGGGGCCAAGCTCACGTCGTTGGTCATACATTCGTTCGTACAGGGCCTCGATGAGCTCCAGACGCACGACTCCATAGTTGGTAGCCCGAGCTTCGGCCAGGTGATTTTTCCGGTACTTGGCTGATTTCGGGAAAAGGCTATCAACAAACTCGGGATTGAAAACAGTGTTGACGCTGTTCTTTGTGTCAGTCTGCGATTCTCGCCATCTTGTGCAATGAGTCTGTGCAACAGTGCGGGCCGGAGCCGCGCCTTTGCGGCGCAGTACGTCTCTCTATTTCTTTCTACTCGTCCCGCCCCCTTCTTTGTCTCCGCCTATCCCCTCTTCACCCTTGGCAATTGATATTGGGAGAGAACACTTACAAGGGTGAATCATCGCTTGGACGTAAAAAGTCCTGCCTCATGACTAGATAGGTCTTCGAGTTGGGGTAGCGGCTTGCGACGTTGTGGAAGATCTCGGCGGCGCTCTGGCCTGCGCCGACGACAACTACACGATAGGGTGCAGCTGATTTGGGCAATATGTGATGAACGGCGTTCGCGTATTGCGAAGAGTGGATGACACGGGGGTGTTTCAGGGGAAAGGTCTTGGGCAGAGCCGGCTGTCCTCCAGAAGCCACGAGAACATGACGGGCGCGGAACGAGTGCGGGCGTCCAGTGGTGACGTCCTCGGATCGAACACAGAATGAGCGAACCGGGCCTTTGGAGGAAACGCGATCAGGAGACACAGAGACCACCTGCTGACCGAATTGAACCAGGTGCGAGAAGAACGAAGCGCACCATCGAAGGTAGTCTTCGTACTCGGCCCGGGCTGGCAGAAATGTGTTCAGGTTGGTAAAGTCCACCAACCGTCCTTGATGATGGAGGTAGTTCAAGAAGGTGAACTCGGATCTCGGATCCCTAAGCGTGGCCAAATCTTTGATGAAGGAAATTTGCATCTTAGCACCGGGAAGTAGCATACCCGAATGCCAAGCAAATCGGCTTTGCTTCTCGATGAAGAGAATCTTGGGCAGAGCGCCAGCAGGCAACAGCTTTCTCCCTCCAGCAAGGGCATCGTGTATAGCCACGGCGATGGATAAGCTAGCAGGACCGAAGCCGACGCAAATGAGGTCGTATTCACAATCGAGAGGAGCTGGCACCAGGTAAGGTGAGCTCTGAACTACGCTCGTCTGGGACCTGCGGCCGTTGCTGCTCTGATGGCGTGCATGTCCGTTTGCGCACAATCCAGACACCCCGTGCCCGTTCAAGCGGACACCATTGGAAGGGTCGGCAAGGACGGGCTGGTGTGCTCCATTAGTGACGATGTTGAAGTTGGAGGATAGAGACCGTGGGACACCGTTACTCCGAAGAGGAGCGCCAGCAACTCGGTCATCGTTGTCACTGGTGAGACCGACATCGCTGCCGTTCAATGCCAGCTGGGCCACGCCAGTGCTGCTCTCTTCACTGTGCGGCGACATGGCTAAACAAATGGCTTGAGCGTGTCGATGTGATTGCGCTTGAGCCTTTACTCGCACCCGCTGTTTTGCAATGAATTCTGTACTGGCAAGAAAATCAGACCTGATCGGAAACTGCTTCAATTATGCTATGCGTTGGCACCGAAGTCCTGTTTCTCCACGAACGGGTTAGACACGACTACTGCTAGTACATACCACAGCAGATGATGACGTCGACGAATCTCTGGCGTAAACGGCAGTGAGGAGGAGTGCCTTTTTTGGCAATGAATCGCAGGTAAGCTGCTGCTCTCGGAGAAATTGAAAAGAGGCGGGAAAGCAGAGGGAAATATTGCTCGTCGTGGTGTGGATCTGTTCATGGGTGGGAAAAGCTTCCTTTCGCGAGCAGTCTTTCGCAATGATGTAGTCAGTCCACTGGCCCCGTCGTATGGGATGATGCAGCGCCGATTGGAAACCCATGTGATATGATTCTAGCTCGACGGTGCGTGAGAAGCCACCTTGTCTTGTCCAGTAAACGCGATCAATGAGATGCCAAGACGGCACTGGAGAGAAAAAAGCTAAATTATCAGGGCACAATGACCAAAGCAGAAGACGTTGGGCCCCCCGAAATCGTGAAAGGGGATGCTCGCCGCGGCTCCCACTCGGCGCGCTTATGGCTCGGTTCCATGGTGGCGACGGATCTTGTCAGGAGGCGTTGAATTACAGTGAACAATGGACTCGTTGCTTTGGGAGGGAAAAAACCCCTCCCCTGGTCCGACGCATGGCCTGACCGAAGCGCAAAGTCGGGGACGGAAGGCTCACCACGCCGCGCTTTCCATCCGTCGACATACGGCGAGTATGTCGCATAGCGGCGGGCCTCAATTTTAAGTGGGACTGACCAGGCGCTCCTTCCTCCCTCTGTCCACGCAATACCCGAGCAGATCCAAATTGGCTATTGTGCGGTGCGGGACGCTGCAGGGGTGGGGCCTCGTCCTGCTATGCGGACCAATGAGGCCGAATGAGAGCAGTCTCTTCTGACTAGAGTAATCGTGTAATACCTGTAAGAGCACTGACTTCTGGCCAGCGCTCAATTGTCCTGTACCTTGTGAAGCACCGCCTTCATTCGCAACATCGCCTACTACGACCTTCGTACTCGACACCATCACTTATCAGCTGCATAGATCCGTATAATGGCCAGACCGAGGCTGCTGAAGGGGGAAAAAAATTGTGCACTGCAGTGTGCCACGTGGTGGGACCGGCAATTACATATGATTTGGATCAAGACCGAGCTTCTCCAGGGCTCTTCCTTGCGTCGCGCGGTCCATCATTTCACGAACACCCATTACAGAGGAGGAGCAAATAATGAGTCAATCAACAAGCAGCGCCAACCTACCCGATTAGGTAATTGCAGTCATCGCTCCCCAGCATCAGCATCAGCATCAGGCAACCACACGCTTCGAGTCGCTCCAGCAGGACAGCGCATGCGCTGCCGGATTAATATTATGACAGCAGCTCCGCAGGGCGCTCCCAGGGTTTTGACCCCTAAACTTACATATAAGGATGCGCGAGCGGACCTATGCACGGGCATTCCAAGTATAGCTACTCAAGCACCTAATCGGGTATGGTCGGCGCTGCATATTTCATAACTTGGCGCTATGTATCCAAAAACTTGGCGCTGCGTGTTTACTTGCCCCCTACAGAATAGCACATTGGCTCGCTGCAGCGGTCCCCTTGCATCCCGATGGACCAGTGTCTGGACAACAGGGTGCCTTTCTCGACTCGTCGCCGCGGTATTAGCATTGGCTCCTGCTGTTCCTGCTTGCTTATGGGCAACTCGAGTACTTCAGCTTTGACTCGCTGTCAATTGCGGACTTGGCAGGGACATTTCGCGCCGTGGTATCGCACGGTAGTAGGTTTCAAACCCACCAGGACGATTGAGCTTTTCAAACATGACTTTACAAGGGCAACAGACACTGAAACTTGACGACGTATGATGTGAAGTCAGTACGGGTCACGAATATTGCATCTCCGACACATGCCCCTCTTTGACGTGAGCAATAAGTTATGTCAGTCGTGCGGCTGGTCTCGATGCAAGTGGCTTGATCGAGCAACGTATTGCGTGTGCACACGAGAAAATGAGGAGTCAAAAGTTTACCCGCGGGTCAGGGATGCTCGATCAGATAAGATGAAGCGTTGAGATATGACGAAAATCTTCAATGCGCGAGACTGGTACGCAGTTTGTGGCGCCACCGATTGTAATGCGCGACATGTCAGGGACTTCAAATAAGCGAACGCGGAGCGCCAGCCCATCACACGAAGCGGCTCGCATGGGCTTGCAAGCCGTTGTGTCTCGCAAGTCCGCGCTCTGAAGATTGGGCCGGCCGCCAAAAAAAAAACGATGTACATGTATTCAGCGAAACGTGGATATTGACCGTCCGCCGGTATGGTCTGGAGGTGGTTTGGCTTCCTTCAATGTTTGGCTTCCTTCAATCTCCGACTTGTCACCCAAAAAGAGTCCTCTCGGACTTCAGCGTGTTCTTCGGCCGCGGGAACACATCGGTCTCTCGTGATGATAAATCAAAAATAAAAGGCGGCTGAGTGACCATGGCTGAGTAGCTGGCGGATGGCCAAGTGGAGCACGGACTTATCAGATCATCAGATAATACCTCCGGATCTGATAAGATCCGTTGGTTTAGCTCAGCCCCAGCAGCCAGGCGTCCCAATTTACGGATCAATCCAATCATCTTGTGTGAGTAACGCCTCTGACGTGTGAGTCGCCAACTCTCGTTTGGCTTAGATAGCCACTACCTGTCCATGAGCATTCCTTGCCGAAGCAATATCCTTGCATAGGGTCAATGCATCGGAGTGAGACTCTGCCGGGTGCGCAACTCGCGCCGTCGTTGAGAGCTCTCATGCGAAACCAGTCCACACAGTCAGTCGCCTCTTGATGATCACTATGCAGTAGTAATAATCTGTGCCCTCCTTTCCGAGCATCTTGACTGCTGGTCAGTTCGCAAAGTAAAAGACACCTAAATGTGCTCCTTCGTCTCTCGCAACAGAACGTGACAAGAGGCCCCTTTTTTTCGACGGACTTTGGTCGACGAAGTATCATGGTGTGGCATGCAAGATGCCGCGGTTATGTTACTCTGCGGAGGTAAGCGAACGTCCGGAATGCCCACTTTTGCGCGCCAAAGTCTGAAGTAAAGTCTAAAATACGTCAAGGATTGTCTCACAAGGATGTCTGGGCCTGATATTGATTGCAGGACAAAGTGTCACCGGTCGACAATACCACTCTCGGATTTAGCGGCGTGCTCGGCTGTCCGGTGATCTTATGAAACAAAAAAAAAAGGTTTCTTGTCATCTTTGACCGGCGAGGTTCTTTTTAATTTGAAAAAAAAAAAAAAAAAGAAAGTGTTCTCCGAACAATCGTATGGAAATACCTCGCAACATTCCCATACTCTCGAAAGCTAGACGCAGGGTCTGGAAGCAGACCTCTGGAACCTGGATCTTATCAGTTGCGTTGGTGAGAGTGGCGGCACAGACTCTTCTGCACGCATCATGGCAACAGAATGCATCGTCAAAGGACACGGAAATCGGAACGGAACTGGAGACCCGCCAAGCGTCCTCGTTGCAACCATCGGTAGAATCCAGCGCTGACTGACTGGGTGAAGCGGAGAAAAAAAAAGCAACTCCAGCGCCAAGTATAGGTACAACAAGCTCGAGGGGAGCGGTTCCGGGGCCGAGTTGCTCGGAGGTACGACGAGCGATAAGCGAAGCCATGCGTCGTCTCCAGAGAAAAAAAAAGCATCGACACAATGTGGTGTCTCGGACGAGACCATTTCGCTGCATGTCGTGGCTGGCCCAACATGATTTGAAGACTTTGGGCTTGAGCGCAGCAACCGCAACCCAGTTGGGTTGGGGGAGCCACTCGTGACAGGGACCCCCGCTCCACAGGCTGGGTCGTAGAAGGATCAGCTTGTTGGCGTCATCCCATTAGCCAAGACGCTAGTCATTATTTATGTGGGAACCCACTCAAGCTTTCAAACATGGGAGCCACCGCCGCCAGCAAGGGTGGTTGTAGCGAGCGGAAAGTTCACCTTGACTGTGGTCTAATTTTCATCACATTGTTTTTCCCTTTGATAAAAAGAAGAGTAATGGATGCCCAAGAAATCAACAGAGCAAATGATCTTGTCCAGCGTATGCAATCTCAATCGCAAGTGTGTGTCGGGGCCAAAGTCTCTCTCTCATCCACGATCCGAAGCTCGCCCTCGCCGATGACCTCACGGCTATTGTCGCTGCAGTCTTGCCACCATCGAATCCACCCTTGAGCAAAGGTGCGTCAACGCAAATCGCCCTGTTCTTGCCATTGCTGATCATCCCAACCAATGCCAGTAGCTCCTGTCACGGTGACATCAAGTGAAACGTAGTCTTGCTTCCATCGCGTGAAGACAAAAGCCTCGCTGATTAATTCCTCTCTTCTTACAGGCTGAGCCCCCTTGGCTGCAAATGCAGGCGTCAACGATTGCGACACTCAGGGCCGTTGATCAGGAACATTGCCCTGCTCGGCGAATCATCCACCATCCTATTGGTCCTTTCACATCAGGAACAGGGTCCGATTGCCCGCTTGGAAACAGCTTGATCGGCTTCTGAGCTGCTGTTGGTCCCGCTGACGTGCAGGCCGCAGGACCGGCAGACAGAGCCTGGTCAAGCCGAGAGACATCGACTCAAATCCGCGCGTCTGGTCGAGCTGACTGGCTCGTTCCCGGGCTTCTGTCGTGGGCCCAATCAGAGCGTTTCGCTGATGACGCCTCGCGATTCTCGGCCAGGCCCATTTCTAACGCGCAAGAAGGCCTCATCGCAACACCAGCGCGAGGCCATCATCATTTCTCATCTCGCGCGGTTTCGTCACGCCATCACCGTCTCAACGTAATGGACCATGAATCTTTGTCTGTCTGCAATCCTGACCCTCAACGTCTGCCGGGTCCTGTTTTATTACATGATCTTGTGGCCGCGTCCGGCGACGCAACTGCTATAGACCATCTTTCTGACGGGGAGCAGTCAACATTCTCCTACAAACATCTTCATAATGCATCCGACGCACTCGCCCATCTCATCAGACGCTCAAGACTCGATCTTGACCAACATGAAGACGGCGTCATACCTGTTTTGCTGCCCCAGTGTCCCTTACTGTACATATCACTTCTTGCCATATTGAAAGCTGGCAGCGCTTTCTGCCCTTTGAACATAGATGCGCCCGCGGAAAGAGTCAAGTTCATACTAAAGGATGTGTCGGCCAAGATAGTGTTGGCCACACAGCCTCTTGCGGAAAAGATCCCGCCAGGATGTGATGTTAGAGTCATCAACGTCGACCAAGTTAGTCTGTCTCCGTCTTCAAAGTTTGCAAGCGATCAAGGCGCGCAAATAGATCCCAAGAGTTTGGCATACGTCATGTACACTTCCGGATCTACAGGCACCCCCAAAGGTGTTGGTCTGAGTCACAGCGCAGCGACTCAAGCTCTGCTCGCGCATGACCGGCATATTCCTGGCTTCTCCAGATTTCTACAATTCGCCGCACCCACGTTTGATGTTTCAGTCTTTGAAATCTTTTTCCCTCTTTTCCGTGGGGCAACACTAGTCTCTGTCAACAGAGAACAGATGTTAAACGACCTACCGGCAGCTGTGTGGAGGATGAGCGTTGACGCGTGTGAACTCACACCGACCGTTGCTGGTAGCCTTCTCAAGAAAAGAGAGAACGTACCGACCCTAAAACTCCTGCTCACAATTGGAGAAATGCTGAAACAGCCCGTCATCCAAGAATTCGGCGGCAGTGATGCTCGTGAGAGCTTGCTTTGGGCCATGTACGGGCCGACCGAGGCCACAATCCACTGGTGAGAGCGCGGCTTCTGCCTGTTTCAAAATGGATGGCAGATGTTGACCGTGTCGGATAGTACCCTTGCGACTCGGCTTTCGTCCACGTCGTCCCCCGGCTGTATAGGTAGACCACTTGACACTGTTTCTTGTTTCGTTATCAAGCCTGCAGAAGTCCCACAAGAGAGCGAGAATTTCCATATTTTGCCTCGAGGTGAAGAGGGAGAACTTGCAGTGGGGGGTCATCAGCTGGCCTGGGGCTATCTCAACCGGCCTTCGCAGACCGGCTCTGTCTTCATCGAAACCTCATATGGGAGAGTGTATCGTACTGGAGACAGGGCTGTGATGAGACAAGATGGCTCACTCGAGTGTCTGGGCCGTTTGACGGATGGTCAAGTGAAACTACGAGGCCAACGAATTGAGCTCGGAGAAGTTGAGCACGCTGCTATGCGAACATCGGGCTGTCACGACGCCTGCGCTGCAGTTGTAGACTCCAATCTGGTATTGTTTTGTGCCGTTGAACGAGGTGTGCTGATGGAGAACATACACGATAACTGCACGTCGTGGTTACCGAAGTTCATGGTGCCTGGCGAACTGATACTCATGAGAGAGTTTCCAAGGCTGCCGAGTGGCAAAGTCGATAAGAAGAAGCTAAAAACTGACCTGAGCAAGAAGAGGGACGCTCAGAACCGCGTGGGGGAAGCCTCTAGAAATTTAACTCAGCAGGACAGAGATCTCTTGGCTACGGTCTCAGCAGTCTTACGCCGGAAGATCACAATGCAAATGAAAATGACCGACACAGGCCTGGATTCGCTGTCGGCGATCAAGCTAGCTGCGGAGCTCCGCGCCAGAGACTTTGCTATTACCACTCACGATCTCTTGAAGCTCGACACAGTTGGCCATCTGCGCACGTTTCTGCGGAGAAAGCCACTCGTCGCGAAAGCGGACAAGATCAAGACTGAAACTCCAACATTATATGCAGAGAGACTTTTGGCAGCGTTGGAGGCTCCAGCGGAAAGAGTCATGCCGTGCACGCCTTTGCAGTCTGCCATGTTGGCGACCACAGCCCAGAAGCCAGAGATGTACTGCAAAGAGATTCTTCTGGAGCTAAAGTCGCCTCTGGGCCTAGAAACATTGCTACAAGCAATCAGACGAACGATAGAGTGCAACGAGGCCCTCAGAACAGGCTTCGTCTTCTGGGAAGGCCGGTACGTTGCTGTCGTATTCTCAGGGATACGGAACGATCAAATTATGACGACCACGGAGACTTCAGAAGACGACTTCAGGCTCCTTCATGCGGAAGACTTTCTTCATCCATTCCGAGTGCAATTGCGACCAGACTCCTGTGGCGCAGTCGCTTGTGTTGTCGTCAAAGCACATCACGCCGTTTATGACGGCTGGTCCATGGACATGTTCGTGTCTGATGTATCGAAACTCGTTCGAGGGCGTTGTCCTGAACCACGCCCGCAGTTCATGCGTGTCGTGGAGTTCTATAGGGATATTGCAGAAAGCACGATAGATGCGTCCAAGGCTTACTGGGGCGAAACTCTGCAAGGATGGAACAAAACCTCTTTCCCGAAACTCCTTAGTCGTCCCGGACTCGATGAAATTCGTGCGACACAAATCTTCCTGAGCCTCCCTCCAGATGCTGTTCAAGAAATGTCGAGATCTCATGGGATTGGCGCGTCAGTTTTATTTCAGACCGCACTTGCTGCAGCCTGGAGGGGAATTGTTGGCCAGTCCGACCTTGTCTTGGGGCTTGTCTTATCGGGGCGAACCATTCCCGTTGAAGGCATTGACCGCATCTTAGGGCCTTGCATAGCTAGCATGCCCCAGCGGATTAATGCTGTGAACGAGGACTCGATCAGCGATGTCTTGAGACGCATTCACACCAGCAATCGCGAGACAATGGAGCACTGCCACGTGCCGTTATCGGAGATTACGAAGCTCGCGGGACTACCTCCTAACGAGCCATTATATGATGTGTTGTTCATTTATCAACAGGCACTCGACGACGTTGAAGAGGAGGAATCTATTCTAAAGCCTAAGGCGCGAATAGAGAAGGTGGAAACGAAGTTGCTCGTGGAAATCGAACCACAACGAAATGGCTTCGTGCTACAAATCACTTATCATACCGAAAGCATAAACGCGGATTTCGTTGAGCTTCTCTCCGACCAGATCCAAAAGTTTTGCTCCAGTATTCTCCGTGACCAATCACAGTCACTTTTGGCACTTCAAAAAAATTATACTGGCACGTATTCGTCTTTCCCTGCCAGAGTGCCTCCACAGGACGAACCAGACGATATCCTGGCGCTGGTCGACGCGATAATAGGACATAACCCAGAAGCCGAGGCCATTCGATTCGTTACGGGGGTCAAGTGCCGTACATTTCAAGTTGATACAATGTCGTTCAGAGGGCTGGATCAGATCGCAAATAACATAGCTCACTTTTTGGAGCAGAACGGCGCCAAAGTTGGCGATATTGTTGCCGTTATCATGAATAAGTCCTCGGCGCTTTACTCGTCAATTTTGGGTATAATGAGGGCTGGCTGTGCGTTTCTTCCCATTTCGCCTACCGAACCAATGGACAGGGTTGAACAGGTTATTCAAAAGTCACAGACGAAGTTCTGCCTGATCAATGATGACAGTCTCGAACCTGGCTTATCGGCAAGCAACGTGTCCGTTCTGAACTTCAACTCGTTATCATTGGAGAACCATCCTCCGGAGCAATACAAATTTTGCCCAGATCCGGACAGGCTGGCCTACGTCATTTACACTTTTGAAACTGAGGGTGCTCCAAAGGGAGTGGCCATTTCTCAGAAAAATCTTGCCAGCAACATCACACAATTGATCAAAATTCGCCCTGTGTCCTCACAGCAGCCACGTCTGTTGCAGACATTCTCTCAAAATGATGGATCGTCGGTATTTGAAATCTTCTTCGCGTGGTGTAACGGCATGAGCCTATGCGCTGGCGATCACGACATCATTTTCAGCGATCTGGAGTTCTCCCTTCGTGAACTCGAGGTGACGCATCTCAGTCTGACCCCGACAGTCGCTACCATGGTCGATCCTATCAAAGCGCATAAGGTCGAACTCCTCCTCAGCCACGGGGAAGCCGTGTCTCATTTCACTGCGAGCAAATGGGATTCCCTGCTCTACCAGGGCTATGGACACCCTGAGACGACGAACATCTGTAGTATCAAAAAGACATTCAAAGGCGATTACCTTGAGCATATGGGTTGTGTCCTTCCGAACACTTCCGCCTTCATCCTGCAACCCGACCAGTCAGACGTACTTCCGAGAGGATGGGTAGGCGAACTCTGCCTCGGCGGCAGTCAGGTGGCTCGCGGATATCTCAACGATGAAGCTTCGACAGCAAAGAAATTTGTTCAGCATCCTTGTTTTGGGAAATTATATCGATCAGGAGACGTTGGAAGAATGTTACCAGACGGGTCCCTCGTTGTTCTTGGGCGATTGGAAGATCAGCTCACGCTTCATGGAAAACGCGTCGAGGCGAACGATGTCAACAGCATTCTAACAAACACTGGCCGCGTGACTGCAGCAGTGACAATCAGGACGTCATCCAAAGATGATCGGTCGGATCATTTGACAACTTTCTACTGTCCCTCTGACATCACACAGTCAAACTCACAGAGCTTTGCACCACTTGCCATGTCGCAGAACTTGCAGAATCAATTATTTGCAGTGCTTAGTTCACGACTGCCTGCTGACATGGTTCCTTCGCATCTCGTCCCAGTCCCGTGCATTCCGATCACCACGAGCGGCAAAGTAAACAAGTCGCAGCTGAAGGAATGGTTCGGAGGGCTGACCAAGGAGTATATTGAGGGTTCTTCTCAGGCCACAGTGGGAAAGGCTGACAGCAACGAAGAAGAATGGTCGGCTCTGGAGCTGAATATTGCACAAGCTTTATCTGATGCGCTTCCATCTACGATTCCCTTCAGACGATGGACCCCACTGACAGCCTTCGGAGTAGACTCCATTTCAGTGGTTGGCGTCTCGAAGGCCATCAGTCTTCGTGTTGGCTTCCCGGTGTCCATCTCTTCAATTTTGAGCAACCCAACGATTGCGCAACTGGGCCATTGGCTCGAAACTCACGATCTCACGGCAAGAGACGTTGTATCTCGGAACACCGAGGCGGTGATAGAATCACTCACCAGGGACCTGACTTCCAGTCTTACTATCTCAGGACTGTTGATCGAGTCTATTCTGCCCTGCATTCCATTGCAGGAGGCAATGTTATCGGGTGGCCAGTCGTCTTACTACAACAAGATCCTGCTTCGATTGCATGCAAGCCCAGATGACATGCGTCAGTACTGGAAAGAAGTTGCGCGCAGACACAGCATTATGAGGACATGCTTTGTGACAACGAAAGACTCGAAGCATCCAATAGCTCAAGTCATTCTGCAGAAATGGGAAATACCGTGGAAAGCTCTCACGGCCCCGGTGGCATCACTAGAGAATGCAGTGGCGGAGCATTTGAGTGCACTTCCCGAAGCACTAGACTCAATGGTACCGCCTTGCTCTTTGGCTTTCTTCAGGCATAATGACAACGACTTCTTGTCCTTCATCTGCCACCACGCTTTGTACGACGGCATAGCGATGGAGAATATATGGAGAGAAGTAGAGTGCATGGCTAATGGGGTTGCCTTGCCTCCGCCGGCTCCATATCTTCCATTCTTGAAGCAGGCATTGAGCTTGCCCGCCGATGTTGAGGATTTCTGGCAACGAGAATTCTATGGCCTTCAAGGATCAACGTGTCTGAAACGGCCAACTCGCACGAGTGTCAAGCAACAAACGAAGACAATCTGGCTCGATGTAGCGTACACAGATTTACAAGAGAGAACGCGCTCCTTGGGTGTGTCACTCCTTTCGCTATGTCAAGCGTCATGGGCAGCCGTACTTTCCGTGGTTTTCGACACCTCGGATGTGACCTTTGGTAACGTCGTTAGCGGGCGAACACTCGGCGTGGAAGGGATTGAAAGGCTAGTCGCGCCTTGCTTCAACACTATCCCGCTACGCATGGATCTATCGAGAAGTCGTCAGGGTGTAGAAGTCATGAAATCTTTCCAGCAACTAAATCGAAAGCTGCTGCCTTATCAATTTTCACCACTCAAGCTCATTCAGAAGGTCGTCGATGCTGGGCGGCGAAACTTGTTTAGCACGCTACTTCTTTTGCAGCAACCCAACCGACAAATGGACAAAAGATTGTGGACGTTGGAAGAATTCTCAGGGGATATGGACGTTCCGTTGGTTTGTGAGGTGACCCCTTGGCCACACTCAAACTCCGTCATCACAGAGTTGCACTATGATCGGGACCTTGTGACTGAGGACCTGGCGTCGGCTGTCTCGACCGCTTTCTCAGTCATGATAAAGTCTCTGATTTCGTCTCCTTTCCAAGCGATTCCTGATCGGGGTTCTTTGTTCCCCTCGTCATGTCTCTTACTCCAGGGGTTGGCTATCGAGCAGGATCCGGAAGATGACGTTGAAGGGGAGAAAGTTGAGCAGGAAAATTGGTCAGACGTCGAAGCAGCCATCCGTGGGATTCTTTCGAGGCTTTCTGGTGTTCTCGAGACGCAAATTCACCGCAAGACGACCATTTTTCACGTTGGCCTGGATAGCATCAACGCGGTGCAGGCTGCATCCGAACTTAGATCGCAAGGCTATCCTGTATCATCTTCTGACGTCGTAGAATGCGCCAACTCCGAGAATCTCGCCATCAGAATTGAGCAAAACTCGAAGAAGTTGAGCCCAAAGCCCAGGCAGATCGACCTCTCAGCGTACAGAACTCAAGTCAACGACGATGTCCTGAAAACGCTAGGCTCGACGAGTGGTATCGAGGCGATACTGCCGTGCACAAACCCTCAAAACGCCATGTTGGCGGCATTTAAAGAAGATGGATCGGTTGGCGATTACCTCAATTTCGTGTCGTACAAGATTCAGAGCAGTGCTACAGGGCAGGTTCTCAAGGACGCATGGAATTTATTGCAGCAAAAACATCCAATGTTGCGAACCAGCTTCATTGGCACAAAACACCCGGACAGCGCATTTGCCATGGTTCGACAAGATCATTCGGCGCTAGAATGTCCCGTACGTCTCATCGAGATGACATCGGATGAGGAATTCGACGTCGCGAAGTGGAGAGACGAGACAAGAGGCAATTTGAAGAAGGCCTCCCATTTGTCCCCGTGGAAAGTAGTGATTGTTACGAAGAAACGGACTTGCAGAGAAGAGACCATCTCGATGCATATAGCAATTCATCATGCTTTATATGATGCGAGCTCGCTGAATGATATGCTGCATGGTCTTTTCCGTCTGCACGCCGGCGGCTCATACCGGTTCAGTGAGATTGAGCCTGCGCTTGCCGAAGTTATTGGACGATCGCAGACTGGACTCACAGAAGCGCAAGCTTTTTGGCAGCAGTACAGGTCAAACGCTGTGGTCAACAAATTCCCCGTTCTGGTCTCCTTTCGGGAGGATGAGCGGAAACCTGTCGTTGAGGCGATGCCACTGGCAATGACTTTCGCAAAGGTGCAGTCAGCAACCAGCTCTCTCGGCGTCTCGATACAAGCCGTTTTGCAGTCAGCCTGGGCGCGGTTGCTGGCCTCGTACCTCGGCGAACAATCGGTCGTGTTTGGCGCAGTCTTGGCCGGACGTACAACGGATGAGACGGCGTCGTCTCCCTTGCCATGCCTGACTACAGTTCCAATTGTAGTCCAGACAACTGAGTCTAACGCTCAGCTTATAAGCACGATGATGCAGTACAACATCAAGCTTCATAAGCATCAATACGCGCCACTTCCAGAAGTGCAAAAATGGCTCGGTCATCCCAGCAACTCCCTTTTCGATACAATCGTGTTATACCAAAAACTGGCATCGTCACCACACGATTTATCTGGATGGAAGCTCATTTCCGAGGAGCTTTCAGTCGAGTACTCGGTTTCATTAGAGATTGAGCCCTCGACCTCCGGAGAGCTGGTAGCTCGCATCATCTGCCAGTCTGACATCGTGCCCGAAGAGCAAGCACAACTTATTCTCCGTCAATTTGATGCCATCTTGACCCATTTGTTGATGTACCCACAGGAAACAGAACACGATCTCTACAAATGGCAACCAGAGATCTTTTCGGCGACTCCGGCGGAAACTACCGCGATGGAAGCGCCCGTGAAGCTCGTTCACGAGTTTGTGGAACAGAGAGCGAGATCACAGCCGAACCTAACAGCTCTCGAGTTCGTTGACTCTTTTGATGAGGGCGGTGCCAGCAAGCTGAGATCCTGGACTTACCGAGAGCTTGACGCTGCCGGCAATCGAGTTGCCCATCTATTGCGCGAGAAAGTTCATGCTGGAGACGTAGTGGCGGTTCATTTTCCGAAGTGCCCTGAAGCCTACTTTTCAATTCTCGGTATCTTAAAGGCTGGATGCGCATTCATTGCGCTCGATCCTAGTGCTCCTGATGCACGTAGGAAGTTCATCCTTGAGGACTCGAGGGCAAGCTGTGTCTTGACCGACGAACCCTCGAATATCATGCTCGATTTGCAGATACCGGTCCTCGGCATTACAGATCAAACTTTGCGCTTGCACTCCTCCGAACCCCAGCTTCCGGAGCGGCATCTCACTCCGAAGAGCACTTGTTACTGCTTGTATACTTCGGGAACAACAGGAACACCAAAAGGCTGTGAGATCACACACGAAAACACCGTCCAGGCGCTCATGGCCTTTCAGCACTTGTTCAAAGGGCATTGGCAGGCTGACTCCCGTTGGTTACAATTCGCTGCATTACACTTCGACGTCTCGGTGCTGGAGCAGTACTGGAGCTGGTCAGTCGGCATCACTGTCGTCGCGGCACCCAGGGAGCTGATACTCGACGACTTGGTCGGGTCCATCAGGAGACTGACTATAACTCACATCGATCTCACGCCCAGCCTCGCCCGGCTGACCCATCCAGACCAGCTCCCAGATCTCTGCAAGGGGATCTTCATCACCGGCGGTGAGCAGCTCAACCGGGACATCCTGGACGTTTGGGGCCCCAAAGGAGTGATCTACAACGCTTATGGGCCGACGGAAGCTACAATCGGTGTGACAATGTATCCGTGGGTTCCCGCCAATGGTCGGCCCAGCAACATAGGGAAGCAGTTTCCGAACGTAGGCTCATATGTTCTGCAGATGGGATCGGAAAAACCGGTCCTGAGAGGTGGAGTTGGCGAGTTGTGTGTGTCGGGCAAGCTGGTCGGGAAAGGATACTTGCATCGCCCAAAACTGACAGAGGAAAGGTTTCCACTGCTGAAGACATTTGGCGAGAGGGTGTACCGTACTGGAGACTTGGTCAGACTTCTGCACGATGGCTGCTTCGATTTTCTTGGTCGTGCCGATGATCAAGTGAAGCTGCGCGGTCAGCGCCTCGAGATTGGGGAAATCGATCATGTCATCAGAAGCGAAACCGAGGGCATCAGAGATGCTGCCACACTCGTCATGCAGAGTGGCGAAAAAGACGTGCTGGTCACATTCTTGACGGGCCTGACCGATAAAGAATCAGCGGATCTGCACGTTTTGGACGACGACGATGGACTCGCAGCAAAAGCCCGACTGTCATGTCTAGACAGGCTCCCTGGCTACATGGTGCCTACTTACTTCATTCGACTGACTTACATTCCTCTTTCGTCAAACAACAAGGTCGACAGCAAAACACTGAGATCTCTTTTCGGCGACTTGGGTCCTGCGGACCTTGTCAAATGCACAGGTCGGACCACCATTCAGGTCGACGGCTCGTTGGACCCTAACGTCTTCCCTGCTGTCGTGCGAGTCCTAGCAGAATTCAGCGGCGTTCCATGCGATGACATCGGACAGTCCACAAGTGTATTTGATCTGGGTGTTGACTCTATTTCGGCGTTGCGACTTTCAACGTACCTCAAAGAAAGCGGATTTCCGGACGCGACAGCCGCGGCGATACTTCGTCGTCCAATCGTCGCTGACCTTGTCCGAGAGCTATCACGTAAGGCAGCACAACCAAAAAAGCGAATCGTGTTGAACTCGAAAGACTTCCAGCAGTCTCTGATGGCGTGGAAACATCGATACAGCGGTCTTGTGCATCGAGAGCTGGGCATCAAGCCAGATGATACTGAGTACATCATGCCGTGCTCTCCTTTACAAGAAGGAATGATGTCCAAGGCGCTTACTCCGTCCCCAGACGGTCCGCCTCCGTACTTAAATTGGTTCGACTTTGAAATGACAGACGACTCAGCGATGTCCCGCTTTCAGACGGCCTGGGAGAAGACTATCTCGAGTCACTCGGCTTTGCGAAGCCGATTTCTTCAAACACCCGACGGGCCTGTGCAGGTCTCCATACTGCGGCAAGAAGAATCGTGGCGCTGCCTTTCCGCTGTCCGGGACTCTGATGTTGAGACCATTATGGAACGTGAAACCGCCGAATGGCTCGACAGCAAAGCCTTTCGCCTATCATGTCCTCTGTTATTCGTTCATGTTAGAGGCCCCACAAGACAAGCCGTAAGACTTCATATGTTCCATGGCCTTTACGACGGTTACAGCTTCGACCTCATGGACGAATATGCGTCCCATCAGTACAACTCTGAGGATCCTCCTTCGCCAGGACCGACTTTTGCTAATGCCCTGTACTACGGCCCTCTTCAAAGTTTAGAGTTCTGCAAGCCGTTTTGGATGCAACATTTGGCCAAATGGCGACCAACGCCGCTCCCGAATCTTGATGCTCCCTCGGATGTTCCGCCTGAACGCATGGTCTTAGCTTCACGACTGTTGGCTCTCGATAAGCTGGAGGTTTTGCGAAATCAGGAAAACGTTACTCTTCAAGCCATTGTGTTGTCAGTTTGGACTATAGTGCTGCAGACGCATCTTTCCCAGCCGTGCACTATGGGCGTCGTTGTTTCCGGCAGATCGTTGGACTTGCCACACATTGAGAATACGATTGGTCCGTTGTTCAACACAGTCCCATTCTTTCACGAAACCCTGGAGGGCGTCACCTGGAGAGACTTGGTCCGGTCTTGTCAAAGTTTTAACATCAACGTGATGTCATTCCATCACGTCCCACTGAGAAATATACAGAAGTGGTGCTCCCGAAGCAGACAATTGTTTGACAATCTGTTCACTTTCCAGATAGCTCGGCAACACTCTTCGTCGGAGAAACTGCCCTGGATTATTCGGAACGGCAGCACCGGTAGCATTGAGTACCCGCTTGCTTTCGAAGCGACTCAAAACAGCGACGGAGGATTGAGTCTCTTGATCGCTGCTGAGTCAAAAGTGGCGAATTCCAAGTTGCTGGAAAGAATGCTGGATCAGTTCGAGGAGATTGTAGCAACTGTCGCGCCTACTACGACGTGGTCGTCTCCCAGCAGCGCCCATGAGGCATCGGAGTGCAAACCGACCGACGAGGTCGCCCACAAAATCCATGCGAACGAGAATCAATTGTTCTTGCCTCCAGAAGAGTCCGTGTGGACTCGATCCGCCATGGCCATTCGAGATGAGCTGCACACCATTGCGCACGTGCAACCTGAACATATCGGCTTGGACACGACGATACTTGACTTGGGGATTGATAGTATCGATGTCATGAAACTTTCAGCCAGACTGTCTAAGCGAGGCCTACAGTTGTCATCATCTCAGATGATGCGACATCAGAGTGTTTTCTGCATGGCCCAAGTCGCCGAGGCTCAGGATCTGAGGAATGAGCAAAATGAGACGATGAATAGCAGGAGAAACACCGTGGAGCTCCAAGTGCGGAGAATCCGGTCTTGTTTGGAACGTCAGGGCGTTGTGATGGCCGACATTGAACACGTCCTGCCGCCAACGTCGCTCCAGCAATCCATGATTGCAGGCATGATTCAGTCGGATTTTGAATGGTACTTCAATCACGATATCCTGGAGCTGGACGAAGACGTCGACATGGACCGCCTATGTCGAGCCTGGCTCCAAGTCATTGCTTCTTCTCCCATACTGCGGACGGGCTTCCTGGAAATTGAGAGCAACGATCTCGATGTGGCGTACTGCCAGGCCGTTTTCCGCAAGCCAGAACCCACTGTCTCACGGGAGCACATTGCCCATATCTCCAAGATCGGCGAGCTCATCCAGAAGGCCACAGACGCTGCCAGACACGGCCGGGCAGAACGCAATCTTGTCCAAGTAGTGCTCGTGTCGTTACCGGACAATCGAAACATCATGATGCTTTCGATGGCTCATGCCTTGTACGACGCCTGGTCCCTCGGACTTTTGTACGATGACCTCAAACGAGCCTACCAGGGACAGCTGCCACAGCGTCAATACTCACAGATCCTCGTCTTACAACCCCAACTCTTTGCCATGCGCGAGTCTGACGGCTTCTGGACGTCGTACTTGTCTGGCGTTCGGCCAACAATCATTCAAGGCAAGAGGCCACAAAGATGCGATTCTCCACACCAGTCATTAGAGTCTCCTCATGGTGTGTGGCGAACGGAACTCTTGTCCTCCTCGAAGCTGTCCGATATCAGGGAATTCTGCAAGAATCAGATGATCAGCATTCAGGCACTGTGCACGTCCTGCTGGGCCATGGTTACAGCACATCTGTCGCAATCCCTCGACGTCGTGTTTGGTGCCGTGCTCTCGGGGCGAGACTTCGAGGGAGCCGATGAGCTCATGTTTCCAACTTTCAACACAGTCGCAGTCCGGTCCGTGCTGCACGGCTCTGTTCCCTCGTTTCTGCAATACATGGAGTCAAATCTAGCTGATGTCAGAGATCACCAGAGCACCCCGTTGCGCCAGGTGCAGGCCGCGGCCAACGTCAAAGGCAGGCAGCTCTTCAACTCCTTGTTCATTCTGCAAAAGTCACAATGGTCAGAGACCCCCGCGGCGGCGCCAATGTGGAAGTCGATTGACGGACGGTCGGCCGTCGAATATCCCCTTTGCGCTGAAGCCGAGCCGCTGGAGCACGCACTGGCCTGGCGCGTGGCTTGTCTAAAGTCCTGCAAGTTCTCTGAGCAGGATGCAGGGGAAATTGCGGCAACCTTGGACAAGATCCTACACTTCTTGGTGCATTCCACGAATGCAGAAGTTGTGAGCTTCCACGATGGCGGTGTTTCCATTTGTGGATTATCGCATTTTGTAACGGAGGACCGTCGCCTTGACACTCACGAGCACGACACCAACGGGCAGAGCTTTGAATGGGAAGAGTCGTCGCTCCGGATTCGTGAGGTGCTCTCAGAGGTTTCTGGCGTACCACTCGACGCCATCCACCCTTGGTCAACACTGTATCATCTAGGTCTGGATTCCATCAGCGCAATCAAAGTCTCAGTCCTGTTGAGAAAGGCCAAGATCAATCTCAAGCCGCGGGATCTGGTCCAAGCAGAGAGCATCGGCGAGTTGGCGCGGTTTGTGCCACGGCTGGCTGGCAACGAGTTCCGCTCTTCAGCATCGATGGCCCTGCAGACCTTGTGGACGCTGCCACGCTCCATTTCCGAAGACGACATTGCCCATCGCTGTGGAGTGTCCAAGGACGATATCGAGTCACTGATGCCCGCTTCGTCGATGCAGGTCCACACTCTCAGTGCGTGGCAGAACGCAGAGGGAGCTGTGTTTTATCCCTCCTTCTGCTACAAGGCCTCAGCTCACAGCTTCACGCGCGACCAGCTCCTTACGACCTGGGATCGAGTCGTACAGCGGCTCCCGATCTTACGAGCGCGGCTGGTGAGCACGGGCACCATCGACCTGCCATGGCTGCAGGTTGTCCTCAAGAGCCAAGCACTCTCATCGGGTCGTGCGTCTCAGCCACTCCATTCGCTGGACGTCTCAAAGCATTGCGAAGACGAAAATGTCTGGCAAATTCGACTCAGCATCCATCACGCCCTATACGATGGCTTCAGCCTCAGCGCGATCCTGCAGCTCTACAACGAAATGCTCAGCCCGTCAGCATCCGAGAACTCTCACGACGGCGCCAGCGTTTCAGCAACAGACTGGGAGCACTTCTGCAGCGCGCCTCAAGCGTCAACCACGCAGGTCAGCCGTCGCCGCGAGTTCTGGACGCAGTACCTGTCCGGCGCTCCCGCCGCCGCCGCCGTCAGTCCATCAATGTCGTCGACGAGCCGCACATCGTACCTCCGACGAGCAGCCATCCCCAACATCACAGCCCTGCAGAAGCTCGCTTCCTCACACGGTATCGGACTGCAGTCCCTCTTCCTCGCCGCCTACGCAAAGACTCTGTCTCCCCCTCCCGCCCACGACCACATCCTCCTGGGCATCTACCTCGCCAACCGCACCACCGACACCCTACACTCAACCTTTCCCACGCTCAGCCTCGTCCCTCTCCTGATGGACACGCGCCTCAGCCTCATACCCCTCGCCGTCTCCACGCAGCGCCACCTCCATCTCATGCAGAGACAAGCCATGACCCAAGTGGCCCTCTGGGAAATCCACGCCTGGACAGGCCTCACCGTCGACACATTCATCAACTTCCTCGCGCACGACGACGCCGTCACCCACATGGCCCTCGTCAAAGACTGGGACGCCCCCGCCGCCGACCTGGACTGGCCAACGGTGCTCAACGAGTCTTGGATCCGTAACAATACCGTCAGGCACGCGTATCCTGTAAGTAGACCGACTCACGCATCAATCACTTGGGTACTAACGGATGCATCGTGTAGGCGGCCGTGGAGATTGAGGTGGCTGTGCGGGGGGACAGTCTTGACGTGGGTGTCTTTGGGCCCGAGGAGCGAGTTGCCCGGCATGAAGCGCCCAAGGTGGTGGATCGGGTCGTGCGGCAGTTGGAAGGGGAGAATGGATCAGGGTAAGAAGTAGCGTTGGGTATAATTTTGCATGAGGCGCCGATGAAATGCATATGGTAGATGTAGAACTCGATGCGGCTTGCCATGGTAATACTAGATTTAGTCTAGATGCCAACTACCTACGTGTGGTCCTGAGTATAGTATTGCATAGGGCATTAATGAGATGCATATAGTAGATGTGGAACTTGATGCAGCTTACCATGGCAATACTCGATTTAGTCTAGATGCCAACTACCTACGTGTGATCCCGAGTATAGTCTTGCATGAGGCGTCGATGAGATGCATACGCAGATGCAGTAGCACAGCATGGCACCAGATCTGGTTTAGATGCCGACTGCCTGCATATGAAATAGGCAGTGGGTGGATGTCCCTCTCAGGAGATGCCAGTGCAGCTCGTGTGATCGCCGTGTCTCACAGTGATGCACGCCAGGGTTCGTACACGACCGCATTATCCTGCAGCAGAGGACGTGCGCCCCAGTCACCAATCACATGCAAGACAATCATGACCCCAGCCGGGTCCCGTCTTCAAGAATTCGCTTTCTGCCACTCTATCCAGATTTAGATATATTTTCGCCGCCATGCATGCTGGCTCCCTTCCTCAAACGCTCGAGTCCCGGTCGTATGCACATCACACCACTGGTCTAAAGCTGAAAAACATTGTGTCCATCACTCTACGAACACGGTTCCCACTCTAAATGTGATGGTTGTATGCCAAAAAGATAAACAAAAAAAAGGGGAGCATCGTCTTTCCATATTCGATGTCGAGGCGGTTCTATAGCCTGGCGGGCTTGTGGTCGGGCTTCCAGCCTTCCTCGGCGGCAATGAGCTCGGCGGCCCGTTCGCCGATGGCGAGGACCGTGATCATGGGATTGATGGTGGGCATCTCGGGGAAGACGCCGGCGTCGGCGATGCGCAGGTTCTTGATGCCGCGGACTTTGAGGTGCGGGTCGACGACGGCGAGCTCGTCCTTGGCGATGTCGCCCATCTTGGTCGTTCCGGCGGGGTGATACACGGTGTGGGCGGCGCGGCGGGCGTACTCGCTGATGTCGTCGTCGGTCTGCACCTTGGGGCCGGGAGCGACCTCTTGCTTGAGCCAGTCCTTGAAGGGGCTCTGCTGGGCGATCTTGCGGGCGGCTCTGATGCCGGCGACGAGGGTGGCGGCGTCGTAGCCCTCCGGGTCGGTGAAGTAGCGGAAGTCGAGGGCGGGCTTGACGGCCGGATCGGCTGATGTGAGGTACAGGCGGCCGCGGGAGCGGGCACGCGGGATGTTGGGCGTCATGCAGAAGGCGTAGCCGTCCTTGATGAGGGGGTAGCCCAGACGCGCCGTGTTGAGGCAGAAGGGGATCTGATAGCAGTGCATCATGATGTCGGCGGCGTCGCCGTCGTTGCCGGCCGCGTTGGTCGGCTCACGGCGGAGGAAGACGCCGGCGTCCGAGTCCATGGTGGTCTGGTTGGGCGGCACCGGTCTGGAAAGTTCCCACATGATGATAGTCTCGGGATGGTCGAGGAGGTTCTCGCCAACGCCTGGGATGTCCTTGACGACCTCGAGGCCGAGGCTCTCGAGCTGAGCGCGGGGTCCGAGACCCGAGTGAAGCATGAGACGAGGGGTGTCAATGGCACCAGCGCAGAGAATGATTTCTTTCCGGGGCCTCAGCAGCATCTTTTGGCCGCCGGCCGTGTAGATGGAGACGGCTGTGGCGACGTCGTTTTTCACGACAATCTTATGGACCCAGGCCTTGGTGAGCACCGTCAGATTGGGGCGTCGTTCCTCGCCACGCAGAATGGGATGTATGTAAGCGACCGAAGCACTACTCCGATAGCCGTTATCTGGGTTGTAGGAAATGGAGAAGAAGCCGGCACCTTGCGTCAGCTGGCCCTTGGTGCGAATTTCCTCGTTGAAGTCTGGAATGATGGGCATGTCAAAGGCGTCCGAGCAGGCCTTGACCCAGTCCTTACACAGCTGATTGCGGTGACGCGCATGAACTGGCTGAAAGGTGTTGCGCAGATTGTCGGCGTGTCGCATCATGTTCTCGAAAGTCCAGCCCTCGCAGCCCTGCTCGACCCAGCGGTCCATGTCATGGCGGAAGGGCCGGAAGGAGATGAGGGTATTGTGAGAGGAGCAGCCGCCCAGGACCTTGGCACGAGAGTGGCGGATGTGCGAGTTGCCCATGGGCTGCTCGACCGTGCCGTAGTCATAGTCTAGATGGCCGCCCAGTAGCGAGAGCCACTGGCGAAGGTCGAGGACCTCGTTGAGGTTGAAATCGGAGGGGCCAGCCTCGATGAGCAGAACCTTTCGCTCCGGTAAGTAGCTCGAGAGGCGGGAGGCAATGACACAGCCGGCCGTGCCTCCACCCACGATGATGTAGTCGTAGGACGATTCGGCGCCGTGTGGAACGAACTGAGTAGTCATGTTGAATTGAGAGAATTGAATAAACGCCTCGGGCGTCTTCAGTCAGTGACAAATTTGCAGACAGGAAACGTGGCCAAAGGAGATGGGCGGATGAGGCCAGGGAAATAGAGTCCGGAGCAATTCGACGGAGCTGGAGCTGAACGACCGGGATGGGAGAGTCCCCTACAAAGAAGAGGGGCCGTGGCAGGACAAGGAGTTGTTGTCGCCTTTGCTCCCCGGTCTCGAGAGGATGCGTGGGACCTGATTTTTTCTCCCAGGCCCAGGGGGGGGGCTGGATGGTGCGACTCAATGAACGTGGTTGGTCCCTCGATGTGACAGTTCCTTGCGCAGACGACACTTTGAAGGAAAAGAGAGCTCAATTCGGGACACAGGGTGTCGATGGCGAGTAGCAGCCTCCAGGCGATGCGGGCCGACGACGCCAAGGAGCGTACGACTGTAACGTCGACACCGTTTCTTTTCGCGTTGCTTTTCGTAATTTTTTCCCTTTTTTTAAAAAAAAAAACACCAGACCATTTCATTCTCCTCTCCGCTGGCACTGTGCCTTGGTTCCCCGATTAGGCATCGCGAGTCAGCTTTCTCCACCGCTCCTGCCAATTCCCGAGGATTCGTCATGCCACTTGAGCGTCTACCCCGCATCGAGTCAATGCAGCCAAGGGGGGAAGGAACGGGACAGAGCTAATTCTCTCGTCTTGATTGGAGCTGATGGGCTCGGGGTAAGACAAAGTTTTTATCGAGAAACGGCGATCAATTTGGAGACGCTTTGAAGTGAGTGCACCAGGGGACAAAAACTTAAGGGAACGCGGGGAAGCGTACTAAAAGACGAGGGGAAAAAAGAAAAGAACGAGAGAAAACGCCGTCCCTGGTCATCATCAGCCACTCCACCTGCCTTCACGTTCTTTTCCATTTGCTTCATTTGTTTATTTTAACCCTCGGTCGTTTGTACCCGATCGTCGCCATGACCTTCACCTCAGACATCCACACCTTCCATTCAGGCAGGCCACAAGCTCAGTCGTCGGGCTCCTCATCGACCTTCCACTCCATCGACCCGTCTACCGGCGAGCCCCTAGCCACGATATACACGACGACGCCTCAACAACTCCAAGACACCATCGCGGCTGCTCAGGCCGCGTTCCTCGAGTGGTCGCAAACGCCAGCACCGAAGCGCGCGGCCGTGTTGCTGCGCGCGGCCGCCATCCTACGCTCCCGAAACGACGAGCTCGCCCTCACTGAGACGCTCGACACGGGCAAGGCCTTTGCCGAGACCTCGACCGTCGACATCGTCACCGGCGCCGACGTCCTCGAGTACTACGCCAACTTCATCGGCGGTGGCCTGCCGGGCCAACACGTGCCGCTCCGCAAAGATGCGTACGTGGTGACGACGCGCGAGCCGCTGGGCGTCTGCGCTGGCATCGGCGCCTGGAACTATCCCATCCAGATCGCGCTGTGGAAGTCGGCCGCGTGTCTCGCCGCTGGCAACTGCATGGTCTACAAGCCCAGCGAGGTGACGCCGCTGCACGGCAACGCGCTCGCGCAGATCTACATGGATGCCGGTCTGCCCGCCGGTGTCTTCAACGTCGTCTACGGGGACGGGCCTGCCGTGGGCGCCCCCCTCGTGGCTCATCCGGCCATCGCAAAGGTCAGCTTCACCGGCCAGGTCAGCACGGGCAGCAAGGTGGCGAGCTCGGCGGCCGGGGCCATGAAAAGCATCACCATGGAGCTCGGCGGCAAGAGCCCCCTCGTGGTGCTGCCGGACGCTGACGTGGATGAGGCGGCCGACGTGGCCATGGCGGCCAACTTCTTCTCCACGGGCCAGGTCTGCACCAACGGCACGCGCGTCTTCGTTCCGGACACGATGCTCGCCGCCGTCGAGAAGGCCCTCGTCCAGCGCTGCCGCGACGGCATCCGCATGGGCATGCCGCGTGACCCAACCACCAACTTCGGCCCCGTCGTCAGTGCCGCCCAGCGCGACAAGATCGCCTCGTACATCCGGCACGGCATCGACGTCGACGGCGCCCACATCCTGTACGACGGCTCCGTTGACGCCCAGGCCCAGCAGCCCACCCCGAACGGCTTCTGGGTGGCCCCCGTCATCTTCACCAACTGCACCGACGACATGCGCGTGGCGCGCGACGAGATCTTCGGCCCCGTCATGTGTCTCCTGCCGTACCGCGTGCGCGACCGGCCGCAGGGCCAATGGCTCCCTGACCTGGTCCGCCGCGCCAACGACACCCCCATGGGTCTCGCCGCCGGCGTCGTATCCAGCGACGTCGGCCTCGCCCAGCGCGTCCTCGCCCAGCTCGACGCCGGCATCACCTGGATCAACACGTGGGGGGAATCCCCCGCCGAGATGCCCGTCGGCGGCTGGAAAATGAGCGGCATCGGCCTCGAGAACGGCCACGAGGGCATCCACGCCTACTTGAGGGTGAAGAGCACCCTCGTCCAACTGGGCAAGGGAGCGTGCAAGGGCATGTTTGCGAAGCTGTAGGCGGCCGTACTGGCTTGCATATACAAAAGCTCTGCTTACACGGCGTTTTATAATCTCATTGCACACATGAGCCTTTTTTGAGCATCCCGTCAAAATGTACAGCCGTGACTGGGACGTGCTGACGCATACCGATTCATCAGCGTTTCTTATCCTTCTTGCATAGATTAGTCTTCTTTGAGCATCCCCTCAAACTGCGGACGCAACGTACTTACGCGTACAAATCTCTATTGAATAGCGTTTCTTATCCTCATTGCATGCATGAGTCTCTTTCTGAGCATACCATCACTGAAGACAAGACTCGGCCGCTGGCGTTTCCAAATCTCTATTCATTAACATCTCCGTCTTTCACTGCATGCCCAAGCCTTTTATTGCGCATCTCGTCAAGATTACAGAAATAACGGAGACAGACGTGCGTGTATACAAACTTCTTTTTATAATTGTTGCTTAGTTTCAGGACAATGACTTTTTCTCGAGCATTCCGTCACTAAAGACATGACTACGCTGCGCTGCGTATCCAATTCTCTGTCCATTGTTTCCAAACTCTCCTTGCATACATGAGTCTTTCTCGAGCATCCCGTTACCGACGACATGACTAGGCCACGCTGAGCATCATCCGACAAGACAGTAAGCGTGTCTTGGTCGGACTCGCATTCAAGGAGCTGTCCAGTCCCCAAATGATTTAAATTACCTGTCGCCCAAGTGCACCAGGTCATGCATCCGCCGCAGCAGCACGACCAAAGCGCACAATCGCCAATCGGCAGGCCGGTTTTCCAAGGGACCCACGATCAGGGGAAAAGAGGGGTGCGTGGGGAAAACAAAAAGGGGGGGGATGACTCGCGGCACTGCAACCAGGGTATTTTCATCCGGTGTCTGATCATTACTTTTTATGCATCTACCAACTACTAACAATACCATAATAAAAGGTCTATGTGAATTATGTACAGAGAATCAAGGTTTTTACCCCTTTTTCTTCCCCCTTTTTGCATCACAACGGAACGGGTATGTTGCGCTGCAGACTGCCTCTCCATTTGGGGAGCGATCTCGCAAACTTCGTACCCTTGGTCAGGTCCTCGATGGCGCTCCCCCACCTGACCAGCTCCTCCTCGCCCCAGCGGGTCTGCAGGATACCGAGGCCGAATCCCATGCCCGACTCGGAGTGGATGCCGGCGGGAATAGTGATGACTGGGTATCCGGCCTGTGCGGAAATCTGATAGCTCTGCCCAACGTCCGGCGGGACGAGGAGTCCGCTCAGCTGCTGCCCTTTGTGGGTGAGGGCGTCGTTGATCCCCCTGCTGCTTGACGTTTGGCAGAACTCGAGCGCCTGCTTGTACGTGTCGTTTTTGATGCCTTTGGTCTGCTGCGCGGCCAGGAGTCCGTCTTGGCCCGAGTACCAGGCGGGGTTTCCGAGCGGCCAGGGGTTGCCGCCTGAGGAGCCGTCGTTGTCGAAATTGTACTGGATGATGTCGTCTAGGGTGCGAATATTGGTATTGGTCAAGTTCTTCAGGTAGTCGTTGATGTTGTTGTAAAAGTCCACCTTGATATAGGTGTATTCTGACTCGTTGGGGAATCCCCGAGACGTGCCGTGGTCCCAATTCCATCCTTTTTGCGACACGATTCGCTCATAGTCGGTGATTTCGGTGTTGTTGATGATCTTGGCCCCGGCGCCTTTGATTAACTCGATCAAAGAGGTCAATGTCGCCAACTGCTCAGCGTCGGCGTGAACCCAGAAGCTCTTCCACGGAATGCCAAATGTGGCATTTGCCAATGCAGTCTTATTGGCCAGAAACTGCGCGTAGCCGCCATCGGGGGTCTTGGACGTTTGGTTTGCAGTGTACTTGTCGCGATCATCAACGCCGTAGATGGCGTCGAGGGCGTACACAGCGTCACGAACGGTGCGACCAAATGTTCCTATCGAGTCCTGGTGTTCCGTCTCAGGAATGACGCCTGCCCTCGAGGTGAGCCCGACAGTGGGCTTGAAGCCAACGATGGAATTTCTCATGGCAGGATTGATGACTGAGGCCAAGATTAGTGCTTCTGATGTTGTACATGTCACGAGCGACCGTGGCGGGAACGAGCCAACAGGGGGGGGGAGAGAGTGACAGCATACCACTTCCATCAGTTTCGGTGCCCAAGGAAAAGGCAATCGCATTAGCCCCGACACCGACGCCACTTCCAGAGGAACTGCCTCCGGGATTGACAGTCAGGTTATAAGCACTCCGACATTGTCCTCCTCGACCAGAATAGCCCTCAGAGTAGTTGGTGCTGCGCATGTCGGCCCATTCACTCAGGCTGGCTTTGCCGAACAGTACGGCACCCTTTTCTCGCAATTTGCGGACGACATGTGCGTCTTGACGAGGTCGACTCCCCAAGAGAGCCCAACTTCCAGCAGTCGTTTCGAGATTGTCCGCCGTAGCGATATTGTCTTTGACGGTGAAAGGGATGCCGTGCAATTTGCTACGGACTTTGCCGTTTTTGCGCTCCTCGTCAAGCAAGGCGGCGATGGTCAGGGCATCTGGGTTTATTTGCATGACAGAGCTGGGGGGGGATTCGGTTAGTTGATAGGTCGACGTCGGCGGGCTTTGTGCATGTCTTGCCAGATGGCGTGCTCTATATGATGCTCAGGACTATATCAGACACGAACTTACTTGATGTATTGTTGTGTTTGGAAAGTCCGTTCCATGTAGCACAGCACCAGCATCACGCTTGACAGTCGGCCATCTTCCATGGCTTCCTGCATGTCGTCAATGGTAGCCTCCTCCAGCTTGGTTCCGTTGCAGTCCGCCATGGGGAACTGCATGTCTGCGCCAGCATTTTCCAAGAGGGGAACGAGTGGCGCGAGTCCATTAACACCTTCTTGGCACGAAGCTGCAACCGTCGACGCAGCAGCGAGGACGGACAAGAAACAAAGTCGCATGCTGCCCAGTCTCGCCGTACAACGGCACTTTACCCGAGGTAGAGGCAATGTGAAAGTCTGAGCCGAGCGCCGTCAACTTCGAGCCGTGGAATATATTGTCCCTGGTGTGGCTGCTGCCCGTGCGCTCTAACGGCCACAACTCAACGTCAATCCAGACGTTCAATTAGAGAAAAAGTGGCTGGACTTGAAACTTGACAGATGAGATGACGGGCACCACTTAGAGATTTAATGTATCTCTGCCGAGTTGACCGCCATGTCTCCTGACCGGCTCATGCGGAGCCGGAGCGGGAAGCGGTCGAGGAGCGTCAACAAACTCCCTCTTGTCCTCTTCAGCCAAGGAAAGGCAAAGGGACCCTGCACTACCAAGTCATGGGCAATGCAAAGAAGACTGGGCCAAGACTCCATTTGCCATGGCTGGAAAAGTCGACGCTCCGACATCCACTAGGGACAGCCACATGGCGTAGACACACGAGGGTGCCGTGCCAGGACTGGTTTGGCAACCCTTGCTAGTGTTGGCGTCAACTCTGGGAAAAGAGTGGACTGCAATGCCGCTCTCTTGTTCCTGGCATTTCATTCTTCAGCTCCTTGATCTTCCTCGTGTTCCCCTTGACGTCTGGGCAGGAGAACAGGTCCGTGTCCGCGGTGCAGCCGGGACACGCGATATCGCTCCCGTACAACCGAATGTTGGAAGCTCATTTCGTCGATTCGCGTCGCTTTCATGCGTGTGCCAAGGCCGGACGAGACGCTGCTCAGCAGCACTGGGTCGACCGGACTGGCCGGAGTGCGGACCCTCGTCTTTGGCACTGTTTGGGTCTTGCAATCCAGCTCTCGGTATCTGTTTCGCTCCAGAACCGACCTGAAAATAGCACATGGGAGAAAAGCGTGGTCGGTCTGGCTTTGCCAAAGCCTTGCCACCGTTGCGCTCCTTGCGATCCACATCTTGTTGGGGCTGCGTGGCGGGCGGTGAACGTGGCTCAGTCGGTATGTACCACCAACCGGCCCAATTCGGCAAAATCCCTGCCTGCTCTCCCCCATGAAGTCTCTTTCCCGGGTAATTTCACTTTCCTCACGCGCAGAAACGCATTTGACTCGTGGCTTTCCTTCTAGAAGAATGCCACATCTTCGCATCGAACATCGGGCTTGATCACCATGTGCGAGGCTTGCGCGCCCCACTGCGAGGCATCATGCCATATTCCCATAGAGCCATCCCTGTCCGTGACTTTCAATTTGCGGAATGACTTGCATGCCAAGGAGACCTCGCTCGAACGGCAGATCTAGGCCGTCCAGTCATGCCCGTTCCTTCTTCAGCTGACTGCCTTTTCTGCATAACTAAAAATGTGATACTATAGTCCAAATGTACAGGTACCGGTCGCAGACCGTGTCAGGGTACGCAATGCCAGCCACAGCTGTTGCGTTGAACATCACGCGAGCCATGTGTTGCCTTTCTCCCCTAACTATATACGGACAAAGCGGCTCATATCACGCCTTCATATTAGGCAGCATCACCGGGCCTTCGGTGGGCCCTGAGTGAATGTGCTTCTTCCTTGACGTCAAAGTCTACTCGGACAAAAATGCCGTTTTCCCCTCTCCTGCTTTGATCTCGCTGTTGAGAATCGGCCCTTACTTCGTTTTGATACGTTGCCACGTTCTCTCGGCTCGTCAACACGCTGTGCTGCGACCGCAATCGTAGCGTGCTGAGGGCCGTACCCTTTGAGCGCCCACTGGAGCCTTTGAGGTACTTGGAGCCTCCTGAGCCGGTTTGCGGGTTCTTCTTCAAGACATATTTGTCGAAAATGGGTTTGATTCCGGGCACGGAGAGCGCAATCAGTGTGGCCCCAATCTCCGAGGTTTCCACCCCTAGCATGGGGTTGTAAGCCCAAGACTAGTAGCTCGTGTCAGCTTTGTATCTCGGCGGCCTTTGGAACATGGGCCCATTGACATACCATATCTTCTTGCCATTGACCTTGTATGACGAGTACGAGACGGGCAACGGAGATGCCAATAACCCTGAGAACACTGTCAGCTGATGCCGCCATCCATGTTCCCCCAAAAGCGGTGAGATTAGACGGTCAACGCACCCTATGCCCGGCAAAAGGATCAAGGCCAGCTGAACCTTTCTCTTGCTTGGCATTTCCAAGATTTTCAACATGGCAACGGGTATGCCGAACAGTAGCAAATCACAAACCAGCGAGACCGACGAGTTGACGCTGTACACCAAGCCCCATTGCAGACAGGTAAATTCCCCAAAATGCGGCTCAAACTCGTAAGGCCATAGACCCGTGAGCGGACGGCAATGAAATATGATCAGAGCCATCTGCGGCACGTAACCGGCCAAAAGAAAGACGCCAATAACCTGGATGGCGATGAGGAAGCGCCTGTGAAGACCGCAGATGCGATAATAGAAAGCGAGACCGGACAGTCGACAGAGAACGAGGGCTGTCGTGTACACGATGTGGGCGGTGTAGTCGAGGACCTGGGTCCGCATCACGACGTCGGGTGGTAGGACATGCTGAATGTAGGCAAAATGACGGCCGGATCCGAGCCTGATGAGTTCTATGCTCAAGGCTACAAAAGCTACAAAGAGCACCTAAAAGCGCTCGGTCAGCCATGGCTCGTCAAAGGTGAGAGAGGCGGGTCGACTAGAGGCCGGCGTCATCCTACGCCTCATCAGTCTTGGAAATCGAGCCAAGCAATGGCGTACCCATGAGACGATTGCCAATCCGTCATCGAATCCGAACCTCCTGACGATGAATACTCGAGACAGACCTCTGCTCAAGACAATGGCCGAGGTCAAGATGGCGATGGCCAAGATACCGGCGATAGCAGGTCGGTCCTTGTCTTCCAGCAGGAATTCTCTGCTATAGGATTCCTTGAGGCCCTTCAGGCGGCCCGCGGCGATTGCACGGTCAACGTCGGTCGCCATGTCGAGGGGAGCATGCGTGGAACGGGGACGCGCGCCAGATGTTCGACGTATATACAGGCGTACTCACGAAGGTGAATACGAGAAGTGAACTTGGCCGCCGAAGACCATCGGAGCGCCAGAAGGAAGAAGAAAATGAGGCCAGCGTCGGGTCGAGGAAAATGCTACCATCAATCTTTCTTGTAGCTCATACAGGTACCAGCACAACTTCTATGAATGGTACAACAGCCCACCTGCTTCCCGCTCAGTTAATGCTGCGTTTAATCGGTGCCTTGACACGACGCCAGACCTGAAGAAGGCCAGTCGTCCATATCGAGGGTAGGGGTCGTTGAATGGCGAGTGCCCAGTCAGATCCTTGGCAAATTTAGACATATTACTATCATGCCTCGATCAATTGCATGAGTTCCACTTCCCATCGTTCTTCAATGCGAGACAGGCGCGAGATGCTCGTCCACGTACCGGCTAACACAGGACAAAGGGCATTACTCGTGTGAACAATAAATGTGTACAATTATTACGTGGTGGCGAGGTACTGTCGCAGACTCAAGCAGGGTGGTCAGTTTCTCGATCTGGCGAGGCCACGAGTGCGGGTTGAAGCACGCTTGGCACTGATGAACGTCCTCAATCAGTTAGCTGCTTTGACTTACATGGCCTTGCAATGAGCACATTGTAAGCTTAAATAACGAATAATCAGAGGCAAGACGAGAGCGATGCCAATTAATGCGTGGTGGAAACATGGCAGATGAGATGACCGATAGCGATTTCAACAGACATTGCAGACCAGAGCACAGTCAGCGACGCAGGCCCTTGCCGCTCGAACTCTCAGATCTGGATGTGTTTTGCGCAAACCTATCGCGCACAGAGGTCGTCAAGGTGAGGGGAAGGCGTGAGATTGAAGGAGGTCCTGGCGTTATGCAACACAGGCGCTTCCTGCTGTGGGGCCCTCGGTAACGGCAGCGCAGAATTCCGCAGCAGCGCATGACACGGAAGGTGGTTGGTTGTAGCGAGCCTTCCTGCTGGGACAACCTTGATTGATGGGCCATGGGCAATAGGCCATGGGCGGCAGGAAAATTGGGGGGAAACTCAATCTTTCCATCGTTCAGCACGCACGCACGCAAAATTGACGCTGCTTCATGCATTCCCTATCATCTCAACCAGCTATCCATGACTATGACCATCGAAAACAGCACAATCTCATATCATCTCCGCGAGACCCTTCATCAAAATCGTGACCCTCGGCCTCTGATGGAAATGCCGGCTCAAGGCTCGCGAGACTCGGGTTGCGTCTCCTGCGTCGGGGCCCTGTCCAAGACACGCTGAAGACGGACTTTGGAGGCAGAGCATCCCTGCGCTCGGAGACGCACTCCAGACTCCTGGTATACGTATCGGCCCATTAGAGACCCGTGACTTCCTTCAATTTATGCCATTTCTTCGCTCGCCGATCACGCCATGAATCGCTTGGAAACTCCCCTGGCTACGACAACAGGGGAAATCGGGCCAGGGTGGTTGGAAAGCACCTTCATTTCCACGCCGGTCTGGGGCACCGTCTTGTTACCGTATCGGCCGCGTCGACGGCCCAGCAGTAACAAACCCCTCACCTCCCCTCGCCGACTCCTAACGAACTTGTGGCTCCGCCCAATTGAACGTCCGGCGCCCACGCAGATCGAGGACGCGCCTTACGAGAAGAATACTGCACCTTCACCATGTGCTGGTGCCGCGAGCAATCATAAGCTCCAATAGCCGTGGCTCTCCATTTTGACCCTCCATAGCAGGCGCATGCGTGCCGTTGTCACCGTATCACGGCGAGTGGCCGTTATGTTGACCCTGCACCAGGCCATCATTCACAAGCGTTTCGTCGTATATACATGAACCCAAGCTGTTCAGACGCTGCCCAAACCATGTGTGTCTGCCGTCGCAACCTGTCGCCCAGATCGAGGGCACAACGAAGTGAACAACACCAAATGGTGGACAAGGATGAGCAGACCCCCGCACGTTTGCGCCCAGCCTCAGAGCCCTGCAGTTGCATACCCTGTGCCAAACGGTGCACATGAGAGACGGGGGAACTTGCCGAGGGTTGCATTCAATTCCTGCTTCGGCAATACGTGCAACAGTGCGATGCAATGATGGGTGTACCAGCTTCGTGGTGCTCTGTCATATACGTGGCCACAAGGCCAAGCCCGGGTCTCGTATCCCGTACATCTGAAGTAAGCGGTGGTTTCCAACATCCAAATCACGCCCATCACATCTAAACAGTGGCGTCATCACCAAGGGTCCCCGATTATCCACTTTGTTGACTCCCTCGCCTCCATATAAACGACTTGTTCGCTGCCTTGCCCTTTCGTGTCGGCGCAAGATCCACAGCATTGCAGCGCCGTCCATGAAGAGTTTTTGCTCTGTTACTCTACCAATGTGTTCTATCGGTGGCACCCTCTGCGAGATTTGCGGATACTGGAAGACGAAGCCAACCAACCTCGAGAAGACTGTAATGGTGGAGGAGGCAGGAAGGTGTCTGTCTACATTATTCAGAGGTTGCGTTCACCACACCAGCGGGCTTCGCAAAGTATAACACACGCTCCAGTGCACGCCAATGGTCATATGAGCTTCACATTTGACGAAAACATGAGATGTCAGTCCTGATAAGGGACGTTACGACCTAACATTCGAATCGCTTCATAATGAGTAAAATGTCCACAATTATCTGGACGGTGTCGAGTGGTTATTCGGAGGCTACGGCCCAATTTTACGGTCCATCAGTCTTCGTGAACAGGTCATAGGAAATCCCTTTCTTCGCCATCAGACGCGCATGTGACCCGGACTCGGCGATGCGTCCCTTCTCCAGCACGTGTATCACATCCGCATATCTGATGGTGCTCAAGCGACGAGCAACCATGATGATTGTGCGGCGGCCACTGGCGACCGTTGCCGGCGCGTCTCGGATAAGAGACTCGGACTGCGTGTCCACAGCTGATGTGGCCTCGTCGAGGGTGAGAATTGCCGGGTTCTTGGCCAGTGCTCGCGCGATGGCTAGACGCTGCCTTTGCCCGCCGCTTAGTTGCTCGCCACGATTGCCCACTACTGTATCGAATCCCTCCCTGTGATTGCGATTTGGGTCAGTCGACGCTACGCTCAATCTTGAAGAAGAAAATGGCTTACTACGTACGGTAGTGAAATGAAAAAATCGAGTATGTTGGCTTGTCGACACGCCTCCTCGAGTGTCGCGTCAGATATGGCTTCTTCTCCATGATACCCAGCCAGTAGATTCATTCTTATGGACCCCTGAAGCAGTGTCGGTTCTTGCGTGACGAGTCCCATGCGGCTACGAAATTCTGCAATATTTAGCGAGCTGATTGGCTCGCCATCAAGGAACATGGCTTCGCCACAAGGGTCATAGAAGCGCTCTAGCAGAGATATGATGGTGCTCTTCCCGCTCCCGGTGTGACCTACAAAGGCGACGCTCGAACCAGCCACGATGTCAAAAGAGACCTGATCTAGTGCTTGATGCTGCGGTCGCGTGGGATACGCAAAGCTTACGTCCCGGAACTCAACATGTCCTTGGGGCCGCTGGAGTGGTTTTCTGCCGAGGGGAGATTGGGGGTCAATCTGTGACTTTCGCTCCAAGCGGCTTGTGTTGATTGATGGCAAGCCTTACCCAGAAGCGTCGACTGCGCCATTGGGAATCTATCGGGCTGCCAAGGCACTTGGTGTTGACCTTGTGGTTCTAAATCATGAGGGTCACTGGGCGCAAGATCCGACGACCGCTGGGCACTGGCTTGACGAGTTCATCGCCTGCGATCTGACACTGGACCAGGACTTACCAGATAAGATTGCTAGCGCTCTGTCCAAGACCAAGACCAAGGGATCAATAGACGCCATCACAACATACTCTGACAAGCTTCTTCGCGCAACCGCAAGAGCAGCAGAGAAATTGGCGCTTCTTACAAGTCCACCCGAGGCAATGGACATATGACACGATAAGCGACAAACACGTCAGTTCGCGTCGTCTGCTTCCGTTTCGGTCCTCTCCGTGGGAGGAGTCCAAGACCTCCAGAAAACAGCTGGCAGCTTTGACTTCTCCACTCAAGTATCCTATGATTGTCAAGCCGGTCACTGGATACTCTTCCGAAGGTGTCGCCAGTGCCCTCTCGGAGACAGAGCTGCTCAACGCTGTACGGCGAAACGAAGAGACATTGTCGGGAATCGATAACCTCATAGAGCCATACGTATCTGGGCCTGAAGTGGACGCAAATTTTGTCTTGCTCGATGGCGAAATCATCTGGAGTGAAATCAACGACGACTTTCCTTCATCTGCCGAGATTTGCCAAAAGAGCAGTGAACAAAGCGGCGGAAGCTCATCGTGGTCGACGGTCGCATCATCGCAAGTCTCCACGCCAGCGCCACCGCCAGCGCTCAATAAGTCCTTTGCGGAACTGTCAACAATAATGCCATCATTACTTACGGAGACCGAGATTGCTCTGTTGAGTTCGTCTCTTTCCGCAACGCTCCTCAAGCTGGGTTTCAAGAACGGCGTCTTCCATTTGGAGGCAAGGGTGCAAAACAGCCAGATGGAATACAGAATGACCAACAACGGAATGGAGTTAACGCAGTCGCCGCCAGGGACATGCAACTCGACACAACCGACCGTTTTCCTCATCGAGATCAACCCGAGAGTGCCCGGCCATCAGGAAATATTCGCAGTCGAATACACGTACGGAATCGATTACTTCGCCATGCACATGCTCGCTTCGTTCTCATCATCTGCTGCTCCCGCACTCCAAACTGAAGAAGAGACCGCTCTCAAGAACGTTATCCGCTCGCTAAGCCAGCCCCTGCCAGAACGATAGGAGAGATGATCAGACAGTCATTCGAGTATATCATGGAGTGATGGGCATCTTTCACGAACGATGCTGCCGGGCCGCTTCCAACGTTCCCTTGACGTTCTGTTGTCAGGCAAAGTGTGGAGACGAGCCTGCCGAAGTGAAGCGGAAGCAGGCGCATTTTCCTGCTTTACATCTTGAAAATGAACTCAATAGTGTTCAGCGTCCATGAAACTACGTTATCTGTGGTCACTGAATGAGAAATCGTGGTCTTTCCTTTTGCTGTTATCCCCTTCCTTCTATTTGCCGAGACTAAGTAAAGTAGGCACGCGTTGGCAGTACAAACGCAGCTTCGAGGCACAAATCGCAGCTTCATTATGCCTGCCCCTTAACATACCGACTTGCTCGACGGCATCCCGGGTGTTACAATGGAGGATTTAACTCAGGCTACAATCGTATGCCATTTCAGCACGTCTTGAGCAACCGTGCAAAACTGACTGTTGAAGCTCACAAGCGGACACAAGACATTCAAAGCCGAAGATCCGGGCAATAAGTCGGCCCATTCTGCTTCACCGCCTACCGGGCTGTGTTCTCGCGTCGGACCTCATCTATTGAAGACACCAGGTTATGACCCGACACGTGGGACGAAACAAGCCATAATTTTCGGCTCCTCTTTGTCCCTCTCTTACGATTGAGTACGAATACGCATACGTGGTCCGGTTACTGCGCTGGGCATCATAAGAGACAATCCTGTTGAAGTCTTGCCGCAGTCGGTACGACATGGCACCAGACGCGTATGCAACATGTTTGCGTCCCAAATTCAGTGCTGTGTATACGATGGAAAGCATGGAAAGGGCCCAGGAACTTCGCAATATCTCTTGTCCTCGATCGCCTGACTCTTCTTGACTGAAGCGACTAGACGGTGGTCATGGCGTTATCAAGGACTTTTCTGTGTGCGTCGTCGTACGACCACGTGCCAGCAAGGACATACAATTGATATGTTGACGCATTAACATTACTAGATAATATGGGTTACAAATTTTTCCTCCATCGCGTAGGATCCATTATTCACGAACTACCCTTCTTCTTTGTGCTCCACTTCAACGACGGCTTGTTCCATCTCTTCACTCGAAACATGTAGTAAAGCAAGACTGCGACGCAGATATTGAATAAAATATAAGCCCACATGATGCCAAAGTTCCGGAACCGCTCGCTCCAGAAAATGTTTGAATTGGCCAGCAGCTGGTCGGCGTTGCTGACGCCACAATAGCGGCATTGTGAAGTGGCCTCGGGATTCTGCAAAGTCCCGGGCGCGGTTTGCAGAAGCGGCTGCAGATATTGACCACATGACATGCCTGCCGGCGGGTCAAAAGTGTTGGTCTCCTTGGCTGAACAAGTGATTTCCCGGGCATGCAGTTCCGTTCCGACAATTCCGCCGATCCAGTAAGTGAAGGGACTGACGCGGTACATGAACGCCCTTTGTCTCATGTCAGCTGGGACGAACCTGAGGCAGGAAAGTAATGATGAACGGTTGGAACATACCAAAAGCCAGGCAGTGCATCGGCGGTCTGTAGGACGCCGCTGAAGATGATGCTTAGGATGGCGAGAACATTGACGATGCTGCCGGCCGTGTGCGCATCAGGCATTGCCACAATCGTCATGTGCGCAAATGCGCTGGCATAGATGAACAACTGAATCACAAAGGCAAGAACAAGGCCTTGGCGATCAGCGCTCTGGATCCCAATAACTGGGTAGTACGACGTAGCCCAGATCAGTATTCCCGTGAAGATTTGGTACGGAATTTCGACGACGATATTGGCCAGGATGAAGACAAGCCACGAGTAAGCTTTGCTGGGCCGTTCTCGGACTTCATACAGGGAACGCTGCGTCACGAAAAGAGGTTGAATCTGGTGAATGGCGTCAGCGCTATTTCTAGAGGAGCACACATGAGCAGCTATGATGAAAGAAACTTACTTGTTGAACGATGGAGGAAAAGATGGTGGTGAGCATAAAGGTGTTGAAAATGACGTTTTGGGTGCCCGCCTGGGTCGACTTGGCGTCGAAAAAGGTAAACCCGATGAAAAGCCCAGCAAAGACCCCCAACGCGAGTTTGGCAAATATGTAGCTGGGCATTCTCCAGTATTGCTGAAAGATACGGTGAGTGACGACCTGAAATTGTGTGAGGAACGGCATAGCATATGCGGTGTGTGATTGTGGTTGTTCGTTGTCAACCGCTGTCTCGCGGGTCTTTTCACTGTGAATGGCCTCCATTTCGTCCATGACGGCGGCCCTCTCGTGACTTGCCTGCCAGACGGAATGCCAATCTTGGCCCTTGTCATTCTCACCCTTGTTCACAATTTCAAGCATGTACTCGGCCGGGTTCTCTCCATCACCACACTTGCGCCCTCCGTTGGCCTCGAAGTATCCCAACAATGTGCGTGAGTCATCGCCGATGTTGCCGAAGTATACAGTCTTTCCTCCTTTGGCAAGGAACAGCAAGCGGTCGAAAGCCTGGAACAATATCGCACTGGGTTGGTGGATGGTACATAGCACGGCTTGGCCAGAGTCCGCAAGCTTGCGGAGAAATGCACAAATCGCCCAGGAGCTCTGTGAATCGAGGCCAGAGGTCGGCTCGTCAAGGAAGAGTAAGAGTTTTGGTTTCGCGGCTAGCTCGACACCGATCGTCAAGAGCTTGCGCTGCTCAACATTCAGGCCTTGGCCAGGGACGCCAACGACAGCATTCGCAAAGTCTTCCATCTTCAGCATCTTGATGACCTCTTCTACAAATTCGTATTTTTCTTTCTTGCTGACAGATTGCGGCTGGCGTAGCATAGCGCTGAAGCGAAGGCTCTCGCGAACTGTCGCCGTCTCGAGGTGCAGATCCTGCTGTTGTACGTAACCTGTGTTGCGCTGAAAACTTGCATCAAGGGGCTTTCCATTGACAAACATGTCCCCAGTAATGACGCCCATCGTGGTTCGTTGAGCCAGCGCATCTAACAAAGTCGTCTTACCAGCACCACTCACGCCCATGAGAGCAGTTAGGGTGCCTGGCCTGACCCATCCTGACACGTGGTCCAACAGCCGGCGTGGCTCGCCTTTAATCTCGATGTCGTACACCACATCGCGCCAGGTGAAGATATCCCTGTGCGGCGCGAGTGCTTTGGCTTCTCCATTGTCGACTTTTTCGGCAGGCGTCGCGGGGGCTTCGTCGTTCTGTACGGCGTGGCTTTGCCCGTTCTGGAGGTAAGCAGGAACGTGGCCACGGCGGAAAACTAGGGCCTCGGCGGTACTGGTGGTCGCAGAGTTCAGCTCAACCGTGACAAAGTACAAGGCCAAGAAGAAGAACAAGAATGCTAAGAGGATGCCGAAATTTCGCCACACATGGGAATAGGAATACTCATAATTCGTGGCAATGAAGGCATCACCGCTGACAGTGTACTGGCCAGGAACTGCGCCAGCGACAGCACACACCCAATTATTGCCGACGTTCGGTGAGTATGGGGGCACAATGCTGGAGCATGTGAAGTCTCTGCTGTGAAACTCGTTCGCGACCAAGATCTCAAATGCGTAGAACACAGGGTTGATCCACCGAATCCAGCTGAACCATGGGTGCATTTCTGGGACTGTGATAGCGAACCCCGTGTAGATTACCAGAGCCAGTACCAACACACCAGAGAGCGTCATTGCCTGAGAGATTGTTTTGGTGGCGGCGGCCATTGTTCGGAATACGGCTGACATGACGAATGTTGAGGTGTAAGTGATCAAGAAGTACAGGAAGAACGGCCCTGGTTCACGACGAAGCCCGGACAAGAAATAGAGGACAACGTTGAAAGCTACCGCTGTGACGAACTTGACAGGGATGTCGGCCACGATTCCGGCCGCTGCCTCAGCCGAGGGATGATAAAAAGCATACGAGGCATGCTTTTCGACGATTGGCCTTTGATCATACAAGCCGGTGATCTCGGAAATGGACGTCAATGCATTCATGAGAATTGCCATGAACAGCACAGAGCCACGTCCGTAAAAGCTTATCGTGGCCTCGGGACTGCCAAAGAAAATAGATCCAATGATAAGCGCCATGACCACATTCGATATGGCTTGAGTTGCTGTGGCGGAAATGTCGTTCCAGATTCTCTGGTAGGCGCGTCTTGTACATAATTTGACTTGCATCCAATAACTGACGATATAGGGAGATTTGGGTCGGACGTGGTCCGATTGCCGAAGATTCTTGTGTTCTCTGAGTTGTGCCAAACTTACGTTCTGTCGTTCGCCGGAAAACTCCTTGTCGTGGGCATTCATTTCGCCTAACAAAGTCTGGTATTCGGGAGACTGGCGCCACAGTCGCTCGAAGTCTTCTGGCGTACGGGGTACCTTGTTCTCAAAGCCTTCTCGAGGAACTCTCTCCTGCGGGTTGGTGACGGACGTGAGAAAGTCCCCGGTAGTCTGTCGAGCAGGACAATGCCATCCTTGTTTCTCGAAATAGCGCTTGGCCTGGCTCGCTGGACCAAAGTAAATCTGGCGACCCTCGTATAGTACTGTGGCCTTGTCAAATAGGTCGTAGATTGATTGGCTGGCTTGATAGATGGCGACAGCATTAGCTTGATGACCGAGATCAGACGCGAGACGCAGAGCTTGAACAAATTTGAGTGCAGTTGCTGAGTCGAGCCCACGAGTACTTGACACAATCCGTCAGTTCATGTGATTGCCACGGCGAGCGTCGTCTCCGAATTAGGGCCACTAACCTGTTGTCCCAAGCCGTCAAGGGAGAGCCTGCAACAACCATTTCGGCTATACTGACTCGCTTTCGTTCGCCGCCGGACACACCGCGAACAAAATCATTGCCGACCTTGGTGTTGTACGTATGGCTCAGACCAAATACGGCCATGACGACCCGCGCAATGTACTGGCAGTACTCGTCTCGAGACATGCCCATAACGCGTTGTTGAGGCGTACGAACGGAAGAAGCAAACTCGAGTGTCTGCCCAACGGTGAGGTGCGGGAAATGCTTGTCCACCTAAATGTACAGACATGGTTAACGTCATGGCAACTTAGCCTGGAACAGAGGAAGATTCCTGCCGAACCTCTTGGTTATAAACCGTTTCGCCCTTGAATTCTGCGATCATCCTCTTCTGCGGAATGCCGTCGTAGTGGATAGTCGTCCTCTCGCCAACCTTCAGACCGTCCAATGCTCCACACAGAGTTTTCAACAGTGTGCTGCAGCCGGACCCGGGGCGACCGAGCACAATGAGAAGCTCGCCGCCGTGGAGAATTCCATCAAAACCATGGAGGATTTGCTTGTGGTGCTTCTTGTTGAGGCTGAGAAACTGTCCAGGCTTCAAAGGAGCGGTGACCATGGAGCCGACGGTGTCTTGCAACTGCAACGCGCTCCCGGAGCCGAAGACGTCGAGATGACGATATGACACGCCCATGTGCTTTTCCTGAAGGCCTTGTTGATTGAGTTGATCGATGAAGCGACGTAGCCACTTCTCTAGGTTGAAGTCCCTATGTTCTGGGTTGAAAGCGGTGTCATTTTCGTCGATCATATCCAAGGTCTGACTAGGTACTACTGGAGCTGCGACGCTTGACTGGCGACGTGAGAGAGCAGTTGCGATTCGGACCAACTCGGACCTGTCCTGATCGTGCATCATCGTATGCGTTGTGCTCTGTTTCATGGAGTCGGCGTCGTCCGACAGCGAGCTGTGAGCGGCAAGATGAGACCCTTGGACAGAATCTCTCTCGTGCCGCAGCGGGACCTCTGGAACGACGTTGTCTTGGTGGGCATGGCCGAGGGCCGAGGGCCGCTCCGTACTCTTCTCAGAAGCCATAGCGGCGGTTGATGGGAGATTGTCCACGCTCGTGCTCCAGGGTGTGAAGTATTGCGCAAATCAAATCATATAAAACGGTAAGTCATGTGTGTTGTGGGAGGCCGGTCCAAGTAGTGATGCAAAATATGAGACGAGGGGATCGCTGTCATTAAGTAGCCGCATCGCAGCAAGAGGAGAAGTATCTCAGCCACTCTCCAGATCGATGAGCAGGTTCATCGAGCATGGCCTTGGCAATCATCGGACTTCTATCCAGCCCTGCGAACCGACCACATCTCAGACTATTGCTCGGAGACAGCCATGACGGTGGATCCCAGATGGATGCTCCGATGAGCCAAGCGGACTTTTCGGAGCCGCTTTCATGTCGAGTGGCGCACGGAGGCGCTGGCTTTAGTTTTGACGTCTCCAAAAGACTGGGTCAGCACCGCTGTGGTTGGGTCAAATGGGAGGGGGAAAAAGGGAAATGAGCCTACCTGGGTATAGATAGCACTGACTTATGGAATTAGTATGGCACATCTCCGTGGCCTTGTTCGTCGAGTTTCTGTACCGTGAGGAGTACTGGGGTCGGACTTGCTGCTGACTCGAAGTCGTTCGACTCACGGCCACCGGTACCCGAGGGACAGCCCGGCCCCGAGCGGAGACTTTCACGCCTCCAATTTCCAACCAGATTCGCGGAGCAAGGACTGACTGGTTGGCGAAATGCCGCCCGCCTAATAATTATTTCCACCGCTTGTTTGGGCGTTGTGTCACACCCTTCTGGCGATGCAACCGAGTGGCTGAATCGCCAAGGGTCCTTTGGGAAAGCCTATTTTGAGCAGAGCAGACCATCGTCATGGACCATTTTGGCGTCTGGTGGTTGAATGCTTCTGGGAGCGAGGGCCCAAATGCAGATGCCTTGAAGGATGCGACTGACGTCGCAAATTCTAACCACGGGTTTTGCTTGGACGTTGCTCCTTCCCGCTCTTTGCTGCGATCGACTCGCGAAGCCCCACCCCGTTGATTGTCCGGGTCCTTCTGCTTTCCCGAATTGGACTCATCGCGGAAGACGGCGAGTTTAAAAGCCCGATGAGATATCTGGGAGGCATCGTTTGGCGTAGTGGCCCGACTCACCGTCCATCATTGCCTTTCTGCGCAAAGACTGTTCGCTTGATACATGTCGGCGTGCCCGGCATGGTCCATGCTTGGCTGACGACGGTGTGGGACAACCAAGAAGTTTAGCCCCTCCCAGCGCGAGCGAGCACCTTAGTCGGGCTATTGAATGAACCGGCGGCTGATTGAAGGTCTTGGTCTGATGCCGAGCTGGAGAACGTTACTATTTCTCGAACCTCTTCTGACGAGTGTCCTGCTGCTGCTACGAAAATATCTGCCGACCTGTTCGACAAGGCAGTTGGGCGGGCAATATGCGTTTTTTTGGCCCGTGGCGTCGCGCCTGGGTCCATGAACCCTGCAGGGTATGATGTCGCAGAATATGATGTCATCAAATAAGATTATTCTTTTCACCCGACTCCACGATTGTCGAGCCGATCGACGCGCGGCGCTGCAGGAACCGTCTCTCACCTCACTTGTCAAATTTCAACTAGTACTGCAAAGGCTTCTCGTGTTGTCTGTGTGGCCATGTGGACATTTCTACAGCACACGGTGGCCTCCTCGGAGGAGGATTCGCCCGGTCTAGCGCCTGCGTGCCAGCAACTCCGTCCACGGGTTCGTTCGTCATGATGGTGTCACACGCACTCTGGGGTCACGTTTCCCACGCAAAGAAGGCAGAAGCATCTCTTTCGCTCCCAAACCCTTGAGATTGAACATTACGGCTCAGGTTTTGCCTTGTGAAATTGGAGAGTGTAGGTCGAGCATGTCGGAATAGTGCATCGCGACAGCTTCTCCGGGATGTACCTACCCTATAACTGCACTTGTCAGGCGCACAATTTTTCATGAAAGCCCCTTCTGTTTCTCGTCTGTCGACTTCATCATCTCACAACCGTCTTTTTCCAATTCCGAAACACGCTGCAAAGCCCAACGCAACGCCTCGACCTGCAGGAGCTGCGGATGACTGGAATGCAACATGGTCTCTCATCTGCCGTCAGACGGGACACGTCGGAGCAGAACAGTCGTCTGCCAAGAGCTGCAAAGGTCAGACAGAGTTCCCCTTGGTCCGGAGCGCCACACGATTTGGTCTGTCTGGCATTTGCTTCACACGACCTCGCCTTGCCGCTCCCCGCACGTGAAGTGGACCGACGACGAATGACGCTCAACCGCTCAACGCCACCGGCTCTCATCCAGAGTTCTGACTTCTCGAGCCAGCCTTGCAAGACGACCGTAAAAATCGGCATCCTCCGTCCGCTAGAGATCACGGTAAGTTCTAGATGCATGCACGTGGCAACACGACTGCTTTGCGCGCCCATGACATCCATCTTCCACGTCCTTTGCGTGTGCGACTCGGCATAACAGTCGTTCTCGTCAGCCACCAAGGGTCATGGCCGCAGGCAATAGATCCGTGACCGTACACACCCAAAGACAGACAAAAGCTTCTTCTCTTCTCCCTTGTCTCACAATCGCAGCCTAGCTCCAGTCCCTCGTCCTCGCTCCTCCGGCTTGAACTCCCCACCCCCTCACTCGTCATCACGTTCATAAAGGATCGAGCTTCCCATCGTCATACCGCGACGCAAAAGTGTAGCGCACGAGACGCGATACGAGCACCGCCTGCACACTTGGAATCGTCTGGCACTTCAGGTCCCCTTTCCGTACCTTAATCAGCCTCATACACCCTTCCCACTCTCGCTCGGCTCAGACCGCGTTCGGCACTCATACCTCTCTCTACTTTCATTCCGCCCGCGCGCCCCTTCAACATCATCCTCCCTGCGTCTTGTCTGTCGAGTGGCTGTTTTTGCAGGAAGTCGCCCGTGTGGCGCGTTTCGTCTGCTCCTTGCCAGTGCCCTTTCAAACGGGAAATCTGTGAGGCACCCAGCATAGCCGTGCCTTGTATCTTATCATGACTATCTAATGCACCGCGATCGATCTGCCATTCTGAACAAATCCCAAGACCGTCACTTTCTCGTTTCTCGCGCATCGCTGCACCATCTCAACTCTCGCATCGGCGTCTTCTTCTTTCATTGCTGTATGAGCCTACACGCATCATCTCGGACTAACATGATCATGGCGACCAAAGTCCAAGCACTCGGTCCTCAGAATATCTTGCCTGCCGTTTCTGCAGCAACGCCTGCCACTGCAGCCCCTCGCACCGTTCCAGAGCTCATTTCGCCCCGTATTCCGCTCGCCTTGTCGGCTGCCTACACGAGGATGCCTGCTCACGAGAATGGAGAAAGATCGAGGTATGGCGGCATCACCTTTGCCGCCCAGGCTAAGCTCCCAAAACTTCCCATTCCTGATCTCTCCAAGACGTGCGGCAAGTATCTCGAGGCTTTGAGGCCCCTGCAAACACCGAGACAGCGAGCGGAAACCGAGCAAGCGGTCAAAGAGTTTCTTGCCACGGACGGTCCCGATCTACAGGAAAAATTAAAGAGATACGCGCAGGGCAAAACGAGTTACATCGAGCAGTTTTGTATGTGCGCAAAGACACGCATCGTATTTTGTTTTTTGCCCTTCTTAACCGTGTGACACAGGGTATGATTCGTACCTGAACTTTGACAATCCAGTGGTTTTGAACCTCAACCCCTTCTTTCTCCTCGAGGACGACCCAACGCCTGCGCGCAATAACCAAGTGACACGTGCCGCATCGCTGGTCGTTTCCGCCCTTGAGTTCATTCGCGCAGTGCGGAAGGAGGAATTGCCTCCAGACACAATCAAAGGATCGCCACTATGCATGTACCAAGTCTCGCGTCTGTTTGGGACGGCTCGTGTGCCGACGGAGAACGGTTGTCAGATCGTGCAGGACCCAGGGGCCAAGCACATCGTGGTGATTTGCCACGGCCAGATCTACTGGTTCGACGTTCTGGACGACAGTTCCGATGTCATCATGACGGAAAAGGACATTGCCATCAACCTGCAAACAATCACAGAGGACGCGTCCCAGACACCCATCCAAGAGGCGGCCAAGGGTGCCCTGGGTGTGCTCAGCACGGAGAACCGCAAAATTTGGTCGGGTCTGAGAGACTTGCTCACCAAAGACCCTGGATCCAACAATGCCGACTGCCTCAACATTGTCGACTCGGCTCTCTTTGTTCTCTGCCTTGACTATACAGAGCCGCGCAACGTGGCCGCCCTGTGTCAGAACATGCTCTGTGGTACGAGTGAGGTCAAGAATGGAGTGCAGATAGGCACATGTACCAATCGCTGGTACGACAAGATGCAGATCATCGTGTGCAAGAACGGAAGCGCAGGCATCAACTTTGAGCATACCGGCGTCGATGGCCACACGGTGCTGCGTTTCGCTAGTGATGTCTACACCGACACCATCCTGAGGTTTGCGCGCACCATCAATGGTCAGGCACCGACTCTGTGGACGTCGACGAGCCCCGACCCGTCCAAGCGTGACGCGGAAAGCTTTGGGGACGTGAATACAACCCCGCGAAAGTTGGAATGGGACATGATCCCGGAACTCAGCATCGCTGTGCGCTTCGCCGAGAGCAGGCTGGCCGATCTCATCGAACAGAACGAGTTCCAGTGCCTGGATTTTGACTCATATGGCAAGAACTTCATCACCTCGATGGGCTTTTCTCCCGACGCCTTTGTGCAGATGGCCTTTCAAGCCGCCTACTATGGACTCTACGGCCGCGTGGAGTGCACCTATGAACCTGCTCTGACCAAATTCTACCTTCACGGACGGACAGAGGCGATTCGTACGGTTTCGCAGGAGGTTGTCGATTTTGTGCAGGCCTTTTGGGCCGACAGTCCCGCCGAGAACAAGATTGAGGCGCTTAAGCGTGCGTGTCAGAGGCACGTGAGCCGCACAAAGGAGTGTCTCAAGGCGGAGGGTTGTGATCGCCATCTGTACGCACTCTTTTGCGTCTGGAAAAAGTATGTTGATGATGAAATCGAGATGGACCACCGTGCCAGTAGCGGTGATGGTTTGAGCGCAAGCACGATGGGCATCAATGAGGACACTCCCGTCGCCAGCCTTGACAATGACTCGGACAAGTCAATGAACCAAGTTGCCGAGGACAAGGCTCATCGGGAGCGGAATGACGGCACCAATGGCCGATGGCGCGATGTTGACTACCCTCTGCCCCTGATATTCGCCGATGGTGGTTGGGACAAGCTCAACACAACGGTGCTGTCCACGTCCAACTGTGGCAACCCGTGTCTCCGTCACTTCGGCTTCGGACCCACGTCCGGAGATGGCTTCGGAATAGGATACATCATCAAGGACGATTCCATCTCCATCTGCGCGTCCAGCAAGCACCGCCAGACGAAACGTTTCGTCGACACACTGGAGAGCTACCTCTTGGAAATTCGACGCATCTTGAAAATCACCAACCGCAAGTCGTCAACGGTCAAAAGCAGCCGCGCCAGAGAAGCAGAATCGTCTCGGCCAAAGCAGGTCAATAGGCTCAAATCGCGCGGCAGGCTGATCTCGACTGAGAGCCTAACGCGTGAGACGGCCAGTCACAACACGGAGGAAGATGCGATGGGGAGTGACGATGACGACGAGTTGGGCGGCTGTACGTTCTTTCTTTCTCTTTGTCTATCTTTTCTGTTGATAGGATACCCCAATCGACCCCCTCTTTTTTTTTTGTTCTTGGTCACGTCGATTTGTCACTACATATGTGCTAACATGTCACAGATGGCTTCTTTGATGCTGGCATGTTGCTGCAGGCTCTCAAGGCGCGCGACGGGGCCGCTGATCAAGGGGAGAGCAAGGCGTCGCAGAGCGCAGCGGTCCAGGCAAGGCGCAGAGATGTGGGCAAGAAGCTGAGGTTGACGATTGAGTAACATTTACCCAATCGCATGATGGCCGGTTGGGGGTTTGAGGGATTTTCTTCCTCCTTCGTTCTCGCCCTCATACATTTGACCTGTTTTTGGGGGTTTCCATTTGACCAGTTGTCGTTGATGTGGAGATATAAACTCGGGCCTAGGTTCGCCGTTCATGCAAACGAGATGAAACAGAAGCTGTTTGCCTCTTCCCGGGACCAGGTCTGCTGATGCTGCCAAAGCTGTCCGCTTCCTGAGCCGCGTTAGCCGAGGGAAGCGGCTGCAGCTCCATCCAACGGTATCATCACATGTCTTGACTGGGGTTTGGATGGTTTTATTGAGTGTTGTTCAGCCGCACACATCCTTGTCCCCCCGGGTTCCCAAGCATTGACAAGCTGCCCTCCGGCCAATCCTTTTCCCTCAACGTCAACCTCCTTGCCCCTCCTCCCGTTGCATATTGGATCGTCCACCGTATTGGCGTGCCAGGCGGACGCCATTTTTTAATTTGTTTCTAACCGATTGCCAGTTAAGGAAAGCCGAGAGCATGGATCGTGGTTCGGAGCCCCTCCCTTGCCCCCCCTTCCCTTGCTTTTCCACACGCGTCAAGTGTTTCAGATCTCTACGGAAAGCGGGCAACCTGCCAGGATGTCCCAAGCAATCGGGTCACCGTTGTTTATGCAAAATACAGATCTCTGGTCTCGTCAGTCTCACATAGGCGAGAACACGCGACTTTCATCGATCCTCCGCAGTTGGTTTCGTCCCATGTATGACTCTGGCCGCCACTGTCTGCCCACGCGATAGATAGCCAGACAGAACGAGTTACACAAGGGTTTGTAGAGAAGATGGGCGTGTTGAGACGACTTGCGGCAAAAAAAAGAAAATCCCCATCACGTCACAAGACGGGCTTCATCTCTTTGGTGTTTTTTATTTTTGTCACATTCCGAATGTGACCCCCCGAGGCTCTACAAGACGTTACATGGCATCCTACATGGCAGCAGTGACGCCATCGGCCCATCAATGCCAGGCGCGGGTCCCTCCATCGCGGACTTGTCTGGCTCGTAAGTGGAGAGAGAGGAGCAGATCCGTGCGCTGCTGCGGAAAGAGGCTTCGGTGCATCATGAGTGTGTTTACCTGATGAGAGAGAGACTGGGTTTTCCGTAATTAGAAGTTTTATGCATCGAGATTGGGGGGGGGGGGGGGGGCGGAATGCCGAGGGCAAGGATTTATGTGAGTGTTGCTCGGTAAGCTTACATGACGGAACAAAGATCTGATCAGGGATCGCGGGGGCGTGTCCAATCGGGAGGGCGCACTCGTCGGAACACCTGTTGTGTGATTCTCACGGGGGACATATCGATGCATGAAAGATGACAAGCAAGGTGAGATAACGGGCCAGATCTAGGTTGAGGACGATGGAACAGCAAAATAAGAAATCGATAGCGTCACATCAACGCCTAAACAAGCCTGATAGCGGCTGTCACCTTTTCCTCCCCCCTTTCGGCCAACGCCATGATGATGCCCACTAGCCTCGGCGCCTACTTGAGCAGTATCTTCTGGAGCGTACGCTCGATGACGCTCTTGTCCTTGGGAGACACGCCGAGCATGACGCTGTCGTTGCGGGCAAAGCGACCGCCGTGCTGAGGATGCATGAGCGACCGGTACAGGTACGGCATGATGGTGTGCAGGTCGATGATGCCGGCGGCGACGCGGGCGTCGGCCTCGGCCGTGGCTTCGTCGAGCGTGGCGTGGCGTGGTTCCCATGCCTTATGAGGCGCCACGGACCGCGCCACGGCCAGCAGCTCGTTCTGGCTCACGACAAAGTCGCCGAGGTAGACGGTGCGGTTGCGCGTATCGTGGGCGTGCGTCAAGACGCCCACAACCCCCTCCGCCACCGACTGCAGCGTCGTGGCCGTGAACAAGGCGTCGCCGCCATCGAACAAGGTCGGCGCGCTGGACAGGTCCCCCAGCAAAAAGTTCCGCTCGAGGCCCCAGTCCAAAAAGGCGCCATTGTACACGATGGTGTAGGACAGATTGGTCGTCTCGGCCTGCAGCGCGAGGTAGTCCTCCACGGCCACCTTGTCGAGGAAGGGTAGCAGAGGCCGGTTGTGGGGGTTGGAGAGGTCGCTCCCGAATTCCGAGGGGATGAATCGTCGCACGCCGGCCCGGATCGACGCATCAATCAGCGTGCGCTGCAGGCCGATGCCAGGGCCGCCTAGCAGGCACACGACGGCATCCTGGCCCTGGAGCGCCGACGATAGCGCATCCACCGACGACAAGTCCACGTCCTTGACCTTGATGGAGGGGGGGAAGATGGACGGTGCCGTGGTCGAGTCGGCGCGCCGGAGCACCTGGAGGGTGAAGAGGCCCGAGTCGACGAGTTTGTTGAAGACGACTGAGCCGAGGGCGCCGGTTGCGCCGACGACGGTGATGTTTTGGAGGGAGGGAGGGATGGCCGACATTGTTCTTCTTCTGCTTATCTTCTGGATTGTATGTAACCCTGCTTATTGTCCAGAGAAAAGTACAAAGCGATATAAATCCACCGTGTAGTCTTTCTCTGATCAAGATGTTCCGTTTCACTTCACTGGGTTCACTTGCTGCTGCTGCTGCTGCACGTTTGCTTCCGAGAATCCGGCACCAAGATCAACTTCCACGTGAGGAACAAACACACAGACACACTCGAGTGCTCGTCACCACGTTCATGCCATCGATCGCCTTCCCATCTGGCTGGGCCTCGGAAATATATATACGTCTTCCGCATCAAGGCCCCCCCCAAAAAAAACCGACGATATATTGCTTTTCTCCATCGAAGCCTAAAGCAAGAGAAAGTCGATTACGGAACCACGGTCGTGTCCCATCATCAGTCAGCAGCAAACCTCCCATCATCATCAACGGCCAACTAAACGTTTCGGAATCCCCTCCCATCCTTACCGAGTGGACGTGGCTTCCGACATGGGAAGACAGCCGAGTGGGATGAGTCCATGCCCCTTTGAGTCAAGCCAGGCGTGTGCGCATGAGTCCACGGCGTGTGCGTAGCTTGTTTCACGTGATACGGCGGCAGTACGACGATCCCCCTTATTACCACCCTCGTGTTCACGTAACAAAAGCTCTCTTTCCTAGAAAAGTAGGTGTGGGCGACACGCTTCATGCGGAAATCCTCCTCCTTTTCATCCCACTTTGGCCGGTGTTTGGATGCAACGGCTTCCTGGGGAAAAAAAAAGGGGAGCATCGAGGCAAACGCTCACATAACAGCAAGAGGTCGCGGCCTTTTTTTTTTTATTAAATCTTTGGTTAAAATGAAGATATTCTTTTATTTCAAATTCTTGAGAATCGCCGTGACAGGAAAGCAGAGGCCGGAAAAGACAGACGCACAGGGCTGAGAAACGGCCAAGAGTGAAAGAGAAACCGAACCCCTTCCCCCCCCCCC
>JARJRV010000109.1:0-19288 GCA_030783925.1 Aschersonia sp. MBC 735 | reverse complement strand
CGGCCTAAATGGTCTGTTGGGTCGACGATAGAGCCCATGACCATGGCCACTTGGTTTTTTCCCCACGAATGAGTGTCAGAGGCACTCGGCACTGAAGGTGTCATTTTGATCGTAGCTGCACTCGCGAGACAGGAAACTTGGTGGAAGTACAAACGTGTACTTATGGGACATGACTACACGCTGGTGGCGAAGTCGGTAGCTCGGTAGGAAGGGCCGAGGCCATGGAGGACGGGGAGACAAGAATCTTCAGACGCTTGTTCAGGCAGAGCGAGGTCCTCGGTAAGGGATGACTCAGATGGGTCAAGGTTTCAAGCAGCTTGATAGGCAAGCCAAAAGCCTCTGGCAGACTCTTATTCAGAGAAAGCAAGCACCTCGGTCATGTCACGGCAAGTCAACAACCTCTGGCAGGCGCTTGTCCAGGTCCGCGAAAGGGGAATACTCGAACGATTCAAACTGATGTAGTACGTGACGGCAAGCCAACATCCCGCGGTAGACGCTTGTTCCGGGTGAGCGAGGTCCTCGGGTATGTTACGGCACACCACCGCCCCCCTGGCAGTCTGTTGGTAAGATCACGTTGACTCATGGATGAGGACCACCCAGGGCCGAGGTTCATCGGCCGGGGGCCACGATGTGACTTGGACACTTCAAGAGCGGTGTATCATGACCCTTGAGAGTATTGAATATTGTCTGAATGTCTTTACGTCGTTTGTCGTTTATTGACCCTGAAAAAAAGTTTTGTTCATGATCCAGCTCGCCAGGGTCCCTGAGACAAGCATCGAGTCAGATTGGCCCCCCGGTCCGTCTGATGCTGGCCCTCTTACACCGCTGCTCCTGCACGATAGCCGTGGTCAATAGATTGCGTGATACCCACGACGGGAAAACGTTGTCCGAATAGGGCAGGGGGGGGAAACGCTAGGGGAAGTCCAAAAACCGCAAGAAAATGAGTAGGTCGATATTGTTTTGTGGCAGGGGTTTTTGCGAATCAAAGAAAAAAGCTTGTGCTACCCATACATTGAGCGGATGCAGAAAGAAGGGTCTTAAATCATTGATGACTCGAGAAGTGTGGCAGTGAAGACTGCTTGTGTAGAACTGAACTTGACTGGTCTCGATTGATTATTCTGGAAATATAAATAGCCTAATCATTGTCGTTCTGTCTGGGCTATAGTGTAAGACAAATGGCGTAAGACACCGAATCAAATGCTCATGGAAATGAAAAGAAGTAACGAATATCGTCACCAAAACGATGGCCTCGCTAAGACAAGGACTGTGTCAAGATGGCGTCAGCTTCTCGCGAGCCCGTGGCCTGATCTAGGCTTCTCCGGTGTCCAATACAGCGTCGCATCATCACCGTCTGTGGAGAAGGTGACATTCGAATTCGATGTCCCCGCCAGTGGAGTGGTGATAACACCTCGTTCTATATGGCCGACCCGATTTTTCCGAAAAACGAGACATGTCTTCGCTATAGCTCGTCAAGCGGCAAACCCTTCAGTCAGGAAAGGCCCTTTCCCCCTCCCCCTATAGTGCAGCACGACGCTTTCTATTCCCGCGGCGAATGGAGAAGCCGCTCTGTCTAGCATGGAAGTGGGCAGTAGGGAGGCTGGGGCGCGTCAACTCTCAAGCAACTCCGCAGATACAGCCTTCCTGTTTTTTAATGACTGCTTGTCCTGCCAGAATGTACGTAACGCACGTTCGTAATCTCGACCAACAATCTCAGCTGATAAAACGAATGTTGTTTGCCATCACGGTGAGTCCAAACGATGATCAGAGCGTCGGCCGAGGATGATTTCTGGAAAAGACGAGTCCACGGTGGGGACAGCTCGGTTGCGCAAATGCCGAGGTGAGACGGACCTCGGCAACTTCCTTTCAATGTCTTGGGGCGTTATAGGCCCTTACTGCTCAGTCTCCTATTCCTAGCTTCATATAAGTCCTTGACTCCAAGCTCGCCGTCACCACGCGCGCGACGAAATGTTGAAAAAGATACGGTGAGCGCAGTCAGATACAAAGACGACATGAGGCTGAGAAGTTGTCTTGATGGACGATGTGGATGCCTGAGCACTTGGGCAAGTTGCACTTCGAATCACGGCCATGCCGTCTCGGAAATGCGTGCCCGGGGCAAATGCGTTAAACCCCGACGTTGCCATACAGCCTGAGTAGCTCCGAGAGCCTGTCCCTGTTCATTCTGTCATGCTAATGGATGCCTCGACGATGATGACTGGCTGCCCTTCCAACATGTTCCTCCTCTTGTGCGGGCTAGGCAAGACGATATATCTCAAGAGCCTTATCAGAAGTGTTGGCTGAAGGTGCTGGACAGTGTCGAGTCGTACGATCGCCTGACAAGAGCAGAGCCGTCACTGTCATATTTCCACGGTCCAAGTATAGTCAGTGACGGGTATTTAATCAAAAGACGATGTCTGATGCAGAATGACCATCGAATTCAATCACCACCAAGCCTCGCAAAACGCGCCTCGGCATCGACAGGCGAAAATCGCAGTGACAAAACCAGCTGCTTCCCCAAAGAAACAAAAAAGAGGCAACCAAGAGTGAAAGAAAAATGCTCTACGGCACAAGACTTCCGTATCTTCTCACAGACGAGGACCGCAAGGACTTCAACATTGGCGGCGCCGCCCTCACCAATGACGAGATGCAGACCTTCTTCGCCATGGTACGCGCCGGCGAGTATTGGTTCCATATTCCGCCCTTCACACTCATGCAAGCCATAGACGGAAATACCGGGGATTCATTTCTGCACATGGTTGTCAGAGCCGGCTCCATGGACGGCGTGATCAACCTCATGGAGAGATTCGATTGCGCACGCACCAGCCGGTCTCTGCGTGCCAAATTCTTCCGCTGGGCAGCCCACGCTTTCATATCTCACCAGAACAATCACGGCAACACCGTGTTCCACTTGGCCGCGCGGAACGGCAATTTGAAGCTCCTCATCATGCTATATCGCTATATCAATTTCCACTGGTCCGCGCCATATCCGGACGAGGACGACGAGGATCCGCCAGAGGATGAGGTCTACCCTTCCACGGCGAGCGAGGAGTCGTCCTCGCCCCATTTGATGCTTCTCCTGACCAAGAACTCTGCCGGTCTCGATGCGGCGGCTGAAGCACGGCTTGCGGGAAACGAGGAGATTGCTGAGTGGATTGAGATGGTCATTGACAGGCTTGACCCCAAGGGCACGAGGCGTAGCGATGAGGGAAAAGCCAAAATGCTGAAGATGGTGAAGGACACGTATTGTTACGAGTTCATGCGTGAAAGACAGCGTCGGGCGTTGAGCTCGAGTCTTTGAGCTTTCCCATAGTTAAGCTGCCCAATCAACTGTGGAGGCTTTTGCATGGATTTGTGCGCGCTGACGAATGATTGCTGTTTGCGTCACGTCCAAGAGTAGAAGCAGGTTACTTCCGGGCCGCGACAGAAGGCGGGCAGCATTCACGTCATCAGGGCCGAGTAGATTGCCGCGATACGCCCAAGATTGCTGCAGTACCGATTGTGGTGGCGAAACTGACCGAGCTTTATGGTCGGGTAGCATCTCGAACCTCCGTGTCTTCATCGAAAATAACGCGACATCCTATTGATCTCTTGATGATGTGTGGAAAGTTCGCTCAGAAGATCACGTCCTATCGGAACAGGATGCAAGCTGCATTGATCAAGCTGTATTAAGACCCGCCAAAGTACTGGATGTCTCTCAACGTTTGATTCGTTGCTGTATAGAATGGCACTCAAGCGCAACATTTCAGTCGTCAATCGAAGTGGCTCATCTGGGGCTGGCCCTGTCCACAACCCGTCAATTGCAGCCTTGGTCGTGCTGTCGACACAATTAAATAGAGCCACAAAGCTTGACGAACATCAAAATTACCTTTTCACCAGGAAAGCCGTTTTCCGCATGTCGCGCGAACTTTATCCATCGACAGCGAACCCTCTATGACCGACATGTCTCAGGAGACATGGGGAAAGTTCGCAGTCCATGTAGCAGTAAAAGCGTCTGGAGGAAGAAAATAGAGTGAGCGAAAGCTCTCTATCACCAGAAAAAGCCGTGCGAGCACAAAACATAGCGTGCAGAAGGTGGTGAATGCCACTGCCCAGTCGTCTCTAGCAAAGGACAAAACCCTTCCCGTGAGGCGCATCGTGAGAAAGCTACCCAGTCCGTGAACCAGCATGTTGATCAGCGGAGTCAACAAAGTAACAATCGACGACGCACGCCAGAGTGATTGTTCCACGTCAGTGGGAAAGGAAAATTGCCAAGCCACGAAGTGAATGCCACCAAAAATATAGGCTCCTGCGCCGGCGCCGAGGACCAACCAGCCAGTGGCCAGCCCTCTTCCTGATGATGGGCCCCTGGCTGGTGACAGAGGCCATACGTTATGGTATGCGTTGTTTGGCACGAAGGGAAGCAGGGTTCGAAACCAAAACACACTGGGGCTCTGCTTGGCAACGGCCAGCATGTCCTCTTTGGTGGGCATGCGCGATGCGCTTAGGTATATCGACGTGGTGACGTCTTGGGGACGGTTCAAGAGCAGTAGATAAGTCATGATTGCGCAAGCGGCAAAGGACACAGTCATGACTTCAAGGGGAGACACAGCTCTGTTGCGCGCTGCGCGGACAATGAGTTGTACAACCATCCACGATACTTGAAGAAGCGCGAGGAGCTTCACGAACAGGTCTTCCTTGCTGCGGTCATATACCTCGTCCTCCGTCAGATCTGGTAATCTGTTCAAGAGTCTCGTTCTTCTGGCCTCGATGAGCTGGGCTGCTGTCAAGACCCAAACATCTCCTTCGAACATGAGTAGTGACGTGATTTCCGTCACCTTCAGCCTTGGGTCTGAGCCTTGTGCGCACAGTGCAGAAAAAGCCTTGGCTGCGTTGCTTGCGTTGCTGTCAAGAAGTCTCCAGGCTACATCGCCGTTACGTTGAGATAATTTTGCAACGGTGACGTCGCGCATCTCACGATGTCTATTCCAATGCTGTTGCACTTGGTGAAGAAATTCACCATTCTCCTCACTCAAGGTCGACGACGTCGAGTCTTGGGCTTCTACTTCCGGCTCGTCTCTCAAGGACAGCCTGCCTAGTTCAATTTCTGGCAGTCCAGACTCGCGACAGCATTGAGTCTCGTCGTTCTGGCCGTTTGCCGCCAGTCTTGATGGAGTTTGCTGATCCCTGGTCCCGGACAGGTTTTGCAGGCTGGGCCATGAGCCTTGACTGTCCTGGGCTTGACACGGTGCACCCACTTCCACATTGTGCAGGCTTGCTCTCGATGTGCCCATGGAGCTATCCTGCGGCAGTGGTCTGGGTCTTGGTCCAGGACGAAGCCTGTGAGGTGACGTAGATGGGCGATGAACTTCTGTCGAGCCGTCATTGGAAGTGAAGCGCAGCGCAAAGCCCCCCATGTCTGCAAGGGCGGTATGAGTCTTGCTCCATGGCACGCCGTCTTCGTCAGCCAGTCTGCGCAGCTCCTTTGTATTGAAGCGACATGAGATGAAGTCGGTCACGGCCTTGCCAAGAAGTGCCTCGGGTGCAATCAGAGTGATGAGCAGGTACTTGACTTTTTCCCGAAGCAGAAAAAGTGCGCGCATGATTTTCTGCCGGGTCGTTCTTGGTCGGAGTTGCACAGGAACATTGAGATGCTGAATGGACCAACAACAAAGTAGAATTGTAGACACGCAGCTCCAGATAATGTCCGTCGTGGAGCGAAAATTCGGAGCTGCCACAAACACGGGCGCAGCGGGCGGATCGCTGCATTGCTGCCTGAATATGTTCATGCTCGTCTTCCTGCTACGAGTCTCGAACAAGACTTGTGCTTGCCCGTCTTGCTGCCGCCTCCAGCGTCATGTTCGGTGGCACCAAAGGACGAGATCATGAATGAGGGACAAGATGATTACCACACCACTCGTCAGCTTGCTGACGGACGCTCACGGCCCGCTTACTGACGCGGGCATGACAACAAGTTGGCCTTTGCAGATAGCGCCAATCACCCACAGATCAAAAGAGACATGTATTGAAGAAATAGACCTGACGGATTCGCTTGATACAAGGTGCATTGCAAGCAGCGAGTAGAGGAAGAGGAGAAGCGGGAGAGCCATCGAGAGGGACAAATTGTGGGAAAGATCCACCATCCAACAGCTGCCAATCCATCGACACGCCACTGCAGGCGGACAGTCACCGTCACCTGGCACGACGGCGCATCGTGTTTGAGTGTCAAGCTCTGCCAGCTGCCAGTTGGTCTGCACGCCCAGGTCCCCCACAGCACCCTGCCCATCATCTAACATGCATGAGCAGACGTCATCTGTCCAAGAGGCTTTTCGTGGGTCCGAATCCGAAGGCTGCTCCCATCTTGGTGCATGTTCTCAATGATCCTGACGCCAATTCAGAGGAGATCAGGGCCAGAGAAACGTTTTTGCTTGAAACGGCATCAGAGGCAGCAAGTCAACGCAGGTCGGAGTCTGAGCGTCATTTCATGATCCGAAACAAGACGACATGGTCTTCTTGAGGGCAGGGTGGAAGTGGTCATTCCACCAAAATATAATGTGCACCGCCTGGAAAAACGTCTGCACACCATATCTGCGGGACAAATGGCTGGCTTGGGCGATTAAGCTGTAACATAGCACGGAATCACAATGCGGATCAGGAATTGTGTCTGGCGAGACCATACATCTCGCTCCAGATGGCTTACTCGAGACGCTGAATCTAAGACCATGCACAAGAAGTCGTTAGCCCACAGTTTCGAGATTTCATCTGAGAGGATTCGAGAAGGCTGGAAAGACGCGATAGCGCGGTCAAGTGCTTGAATCTGCTCTATGGAGCTAGCAGTGCACGAAGTGGCGCAAATGGTTCACAGCAGCGTCGGTAAGTACCGCCAGAATCGAGTCTCTTATTCGAACTTCAGGTTTTCCATTTTCCGAGAGGATCACAGCATCATGAGACGCAGAAGCTTATTTGAAAACTGACAGTGATGCTTCTGCTTGTCTTCTTTATCAATCCGGCGAAATTCTGGGTAAGGCCATTACCATAATTTCTGGAGCCCATCTCTCAGCCATCCAGTATACTCGTAGTTTACAGTCAATGCCCAAATAGATCAGTACTTTATTGCGTGTAGTAGTCCGATGTGGTCTTTAAAGTCTTGCTGTTACTTTGCAACCAGCGCACACATATGGTGGTATAAGTTGGATTTCGTCGAAGACCTTGCAACACTCACTGAAACCTGTTTGAGCAATCTACAAGAATGCCTTTCTTTCTTCAAGTTCTGATCGTTACTTCCATTTGATCCCCATGTGCTCTTATCGTACCGCCCACAATCTAAGGTTTGTGGCGGTACACATTTGTTGAACCTTAGTCACGCAGCGCCCCCGAACAAAGCATGTGGCGTCAGCCATTGTACACTATCTGCGTCTTTGACAGAATTCGGGTCTTTAGGCAGTGTTTTAGTTCAGTCCTGAAAAGCCAACTTGCACCATGGGACCAGCCTCTCGTCAAATTATAGTTGGATCTGTTCTTCACGAATAAACAATCTGACGTCTTGCAAGCCACATCAGTAAACCCATTCCCACAGTGATCTGTTTGGCCATAAACCTTCTGAAAAAGTCCATATTCAAGTTTCTCTCTTCAATCAAACCCACGCGTCAAATTCGAAAAACAATGCCTGCTCTCACTGTTTTCGTCACTTTAGCAGCCAGTGGCATACCCAACTACATCGAGCCAAGCCAGCTCTTTCTGTCACCAGTCATCATGCATACCCAAAAAAGCACAAGCTCGGATTACGACCGTGCTCGTACTATGGCGTGGTGGAAAGATCCTGCTCTTCAGAGCAAGCCTACGAATGTTGTGACGGTCACGACCACCACGAATACCGAGACCCAAACCGCAAATACCGTAGAGCCAGTTCCCGCTCCGAGGGTGGTTCAGACGGCGACAGAACCCCTGGCGTCTTCTGACAAATCGAAGTTTGCTCCCGAGGGCAAGAGCGGCCCTGGACAGTCTTCTAGCTCGAAGCATGTTTGAGAAGGCCTTGATGCCATCGCGATATCTGTATGTCTTGGCACCTCTTTCCGTGGCATCAAGGCTGTCAGCTTACATTTGCGGCAGAATATCTACGACGAACCTTTTTACGACAGCGGAACTAAAAGGCTGGGTTGAAGATGACCTGAGCAAAAAGATAAATATGGGGGAAGACGGGGAAGACGGGAGTCAGCGTGATGGACTACACTTTGGTCCAAAACTCCGCCTGACGTGGTGGGACGAAGACGCGTTTTTGGATGAGAAACATAAGATCTACCCTGACATGTAAAACATCCTTGATACTCATCCTTCTTGATACTCATCATGTACTTTTATGACGATAATGACTAAATTCCATCATGAAACTCGACTTTATTGACCTGCTGAACTCTGGTTTCGTACGTATACATCACATATGTTACGCGCGGTTTGTGCAATTTGTCTTCATTGGAACGATGCAGCGAGGCCAAGAGTTCAACCCAAAGGTCGAGGGGCCATGTGCATATGCATGCAGCACTCCATCTACAGCCGGTACCTTGGCGAGATGAGACAAGGGCTGTAAATGCCACTCGGCTTGCGTAAACGGTGCATCGACCCAAGACGGAGGCAAGGCCGCATCCGTCCTTGCAGTGATCGCCGTCATTCCCGAATCTTGGCATCCGCCTTGTCTGGCCTAGCCCCAAAAATGGTGCTGCCGACCCTGATCTCATCGCTTCCCATGGTGATGGCGCCTTCAAAGTCCTCGCTCATGCCCATGCTCAGCTCGAGCCGACCGTCGCCCAGTCCCAGTTCGCGCGTCACCAAGTCCCTTTGATCTCTCAGTGCGATGAAATCTTGGTTCTCGTTGTCCGGCGTCGTCGCCTTGCTCCGTGCAATGGCGCCAATTGTCATGAGCCCCAGTAGATGCAGACTTGGACAAGCATTGAGAATCTCGCGACAAAGGGAAACCGTTTCTTCACCGGGCGCACAGCCAGATTTGGCCTCCTCTCCGGACGTGTTCACTTGGACGTGGATGGACAGTTTTGGTATGGAGGGATCAGAGGACATGAGTGTTTCTCGGGAAGAGTTGAGGATATTTGCTTTCTTGAGCGTGTCTACTGATGATACGCAGAAAAGATTAGGGATTTTGGCGAGTGTCTTGCAATGACCTAGGCTCAAGGTCAGCGGCTGGGTCTCCTGAATGTTGAGGAGGTGGCTGAAGACATCGTCGCACCGGATTGCAGGCCGCCTATAAAATGCCATTGAACGGACTTTGGCAGCAACTGGGCCTTTTGGCCGAGTTCCTGGGCGTAATTCTCTCCAAAGTGTTCGTGAGACGTGGGCGCTTGGTGCAGGGCAAGAATATCATTTGCCGGCTTCAATTTGGAAACTGCAACAAGACGGACCTGAGAGCGACCGTCAGCGCTCCATCCGCCGCCCATGATGGGTTGTCCATGTTTGCAGTCAGACCTTACCGTTCGCCCACGGGCCGAAACGCTCATCCGTTGCTTCACGGAGGAGAGCTGTGAAATGAGGGCTTGGGCCCGCGTTGGATCGATGCGCATTGGCTCAGCCTCGGCCATGGCAGAAAGTCGGGGAAGAAAAAAAGTGACACGGCCAAGGATCCCGATAAGCTGCACGATGCAATGCAGTAGCGATGTGCATACAGTATGCCGAGTGCTGCGATGCCAGTGGATTGACCGACTCTAATCATTCTCCAGGCGGGACGTTCGGGTCATCATCGGGGCGTGCACTTTCCTAATTGTCCGGGGCCGTCATACCAATGTCACTCGAGTGGCCGACATTCAGGGTACCTACCTACCTGTACCTGTATGTGGCTTCGCCAAAGTACCTAGGTACTAGACCGTATGTGGACTCACCACATTCGGATTCTACACACCACTCAAAAGGAGCTTTACGACGTCACTGATCAATCGCGACGACTGCGAGTCGCGAGCGGGCAGCCGGGGCTCGTGAGGGGGGGCCGTCACAGTATTTCGTCGTTGCGTCCCATATTATCGCCAGTTTAGCATGGCATCGGAGCAGAAACACACGCGACAACGGACCAGCAGCAATGCGGCCGCCCTCGCCTTGCGCGCCAGTCCGCATGCGCGGGAGCAGCCAAAGGGCGTTGTTGAGCCCAAGTCAGCGCATACCGCCGACGAGTTTCTTCGTGAATTCCTTGATCCATCATTCAATGCGGCAAAGTTCCTCAACGCAACGCTGCCGCCGCTTGCAGCAAAGCCGGTAGCGTCTCACCCTACCAGCAACAATCATGCTGTTCCTCTGGCCGAGCTCTCTATCCAGACACAGGCTTTACTATCGCAACTCAATGCACAAACCACACGCTTGTCCAACACATTGACCCAAATGACGGATGAGATCCTCAGAAGCGGAAGTCGGCTTGCTTACGAGGTTGAGTTGCTGAGGGGCGAGACACTCGGGCTGCACGAGACCCTCCATGATACGCTTCGCGAGGACATTGAGAAATTCGTCCCCGGAGGTCTGGCTACGAATCATAGCCCCACGTCCAAAGGAACCCCTGACGAAGATCTCCAAGCGAGACAGGATGCTGATGCTACCGGCGGTCTACCTGGAGACAGGCAGAGTCAATCAGTGGCTGTTACGACCGATGCAGCTGTTCCCGAGTATATGCAGCGGTTGCAGACACTGACATTGGTACGAGAGCGTCTCGAGTCTGTCATCAAGATATTCGGCGACGCGATGAACTTCACCTTCCCCCCTTCCGAGGTATCTGTCAGTTCGGGCTTCCTTTCCGTCTCAGCGCCTGAGCCCGGATCTGCCGAGCAAAGCTCTGAAGAAAAGGGACAGCAGGTACTCAAGAGCCTTCGGAACGAAATCAGTGCGCTTTTGACTGAAAGTGACGATCCCGTTCAAGGTATAGAAGATGCTGCCGCAAGGGTGCAAGAGCTGAAGGAATTAGCTTCGGTGTGGAAGGGAACAGCCGAGGAAAAGGGCCGGGACAAATTTCTCGAAAGCTTGACAAAGATGGTGGAAGATGCGCATCGAGATCTCATTCGGGAAATGGAGCAAGCTGCCAAGAGGGAGGAACGGGCTGCGGCGGTGCAGACCGTGAAGAAGGGCCTGGATGGTGGCGTTGACGAAGCCAGAGGGCCCGGCGGCTTCGGTCTCTTGAGTCAATTGCAGAAGCTTAGAAATGGACTGCAATAGCGGTCCGATCAAATGGGAATCCACTTGGCTTCTCTGTGAGATGGTTCACTCAGGCGACATCAACTGCTACGAGACTAAATCGGCTGACACATAGCAGCACGGCGCTCATACATAAGCCGCCGATCTCGCGAGGGGACGCGAGTATCAAACGCAATTCAAGAGAGATAGTTCAGTATAGTGAGCGCCAGCGTGTTCTGATTGCAGATATCTCAACAGAATGTTTAGCCCTTGTTCTGGGCCACAATTGTAGGTCATCCTCTCGACTTTTTGTGATTGTGTAGAATACTACGCCAATCCTCATGTACATCAATAGTTATACTGTTTTTTCTCGGCATCGCAAGGTATGCATACAAGGAACTAGCTCAATAGAAACGAATCAATACAGATAGATCACGCAAAGATATATCGAGATGATCATGACAGAGATTCGGTTATGCTCAACGACGATAACGCGTGGCAGGGTGCGCACCGCTTGCTTGCGGGGGCCTTTCGATATTTGTTAGCCGTCAGTCGCTCGGGGGGGGAAGCCACCAAGAGCAGCATTTAACTTTTTTCAGTCTTGGACCTGGTGTGAAGCATGAGAATCAATCAGTGATCTGCCGAATTGCCGGTGTGACGGACGGGACACGCAAAAATCCGTGCCGAAGCGTAGATCCGCCCATAGCCAGTGACGCGATGCGATGTATGGCGGTGTTATAGAGTTTCTGCATATGTGCGCTATACTTGTTCATAAGAGTCTCGATTACGCACTACGGGATATTGATGGGTCATTTCAAAGTATCGTGCCCAACGGAGAAACAAACACACAATGCGAATTTTGTTTTGTCGGCGACTTTGTCATGGACGGCGTGCCCTTTGAAAGTTAGTTTCTCCCGATGGCGCGTCACATTGCCATGTTTGAATGCGCCCCGTTGAAGCTTACTTAAGTGCCAAGTAAAGGACCTAGCTAGCTAGGGTGACCCTGGCCAATCAGCGTGGCCCCGTCTCGGCACTCCCGAGCGCTGTCAGCGCAATCGGCAGGCGGTGAGGGGACTCCGCGACTAACACGCAAGAGGGCATGTCTTCTCGTTATTCAGCCGGAGGGCAGAAGTCTAAATGTTGCCTGGCTGATCTCACCCCGTTACTTAAACACAAAGCCAATGTTTAGGAGTCGTTGCTTAGCTACCTGACGTCTAACTTTTCTCACTCTTCTGACTATAGAAACCCCCCAGTCTTCCCGGACGCAGCCCGTGGCTCGCATTCTGTCGGGGCATGACCGAGGCAAGCGGCAGCTCAGTCTTTGTCCATCGGTGACGCACAAAGCACCGCGGCACCACGAGAGCTTCGTCACAGCTACCGCTACATGATTTGGTCTCTGTATCCTTCGAAATCATCCCCCTATTATTTAAACATCATTTGCAGGGCTCCTTACTGCCCCAAGGCCCTTCCCGCTTTTCACAGCGCCGCCGGTCAACAACATTGATCGGAAACAAAATGGCAACCACCGACAATGTGGCCATTCCGGCCTCCGAGGGTAAACATGAGAGGAGATCGCCTCCTACGGCCTCGCAGTCGAAACGAGACCGCAAGCGACAAGCTCTCATGGATCGTCTATCGACAATGACGGAGAAATTTCAGCGCGAGCAAGACCTTGCGTACCGAGACCAACTTCAGAAGATTCAGTACGAAATCGGGCTCGTCCAACGATTCGATCCCTACGATGCACAAGCTCTTGACCATGCTGTCGTACTGCAAGAGGAGCACAAGCAGGCTCAAGGCCCTACGGTCCATGCCGAGAGTGCTAGGAGCCTCATGGATATGGCAGGCATCAAGTTTCCAAACTTCATAGAGGAGATTGAAGACCTGATTGAGATACGGGACTTCCAATTGACACAGGCAAAGGTATGACTCGGATTGAATGTCCCATTTTATTTTCATGGAAAAATCCAATGCTCACCCACTCACTCCATCTAGACTGAATACGGACGAAAAGTACAAGAGTACAAGAACACACATGCGTACAAGGTCGAGACGGCCAAGCGCGAGCACGCGGCACTGACGAGTACGCTACGCGATCGGCTCATCAACACCCTCACGCAAAAAAAGAATCGTCTGAACAGGGAGAAGGAAGTCTTGGAAATAAGCGACTCCAACGCCCTACTTCTCAATCCCAACCACTTCAGCCTCGCCAATCCAGGCAGTCCTGGTGGCACGCACGGGAAACGGGCGACACGTTTGCGAAAGGACGCCGAGGAGCTTCAGATGTTCGCGGAAAAGAAGCGAAAGAGGAACGCCGGGGAAGACGATGGCTCGCCAGCGCCAACGCGTCGCGCCTTGGACCCCAACAGCACTACGCTCCTGTGGCAATCCGAAAAGGCGCGTGCTGCCGCCAAGCAAAGCGGGCCTGTGTACAGCATCGACAAGCTCTTTACCGATAAAGAGCTGTCTCTGCATTACAACACGGCCGCCCTAGCCGCACACCAGTACGTCTTGCGCAACCGCATCAACGGGGACGCCTCCTCGCCAGAGGAAAGCGACTCCCCAGGGGACGAGAACGACGTGGAGTCGGTACCGTCCGCACCCATGATGGAGCGCAACGTATCGCATGCAACCCGGAGCACCAAGGGAGGAGCAGGAGGAGCCAACACCAACTTCTTCGATCACACAATCCTCGGCCTAACCGGCATCACCAGCTTCCAGTTACCGTCCAGTCTGGACCTGATGAACAAGCAGGAACCCCCCAAGATGCCGCCGCATGTGCCGCAGCAGTATCTCAAACCGTATCCCAGGTCGGGCGACCAGAATTTCCCCACGCCGCTATCGCAGGACGACGTCCAGTCGGACTTGCTTATCATGGGCAGTCTCAAGCAATACGACTCGAATCACAAACCTGGCGCTCATTTAGATATTCCACAGGGCGTGCGGAAACTCCTCGAAGTCGTGTCCACCCCATACCAGAACGGCAAATACGTCGCCATCACCAGCACCTCGCGCGAAGATCCTGATAAATTTCGCGAATCCCTCGGTATACCCACCAGCAGCTTGCGGGATCAGCTCAGTCCTGGACATGGCGGCTCAACTCAGTCTGTGGGTGGACAATCTGCATCGGCCGCACCCATGAGCAGACAGAGCAGTCTCGGTGGCGGCGTCGCCATGAGTCGGCAGGGCACTACAGGAAGCGGACGGGGCCGTGGCCGTCGTGGTCAATAGCCTGCTGAATAGGCAGGAGTACGGACGTGACGAAGGAGTCATGGGGGTTTCAGCGGGGGGCTTTTCGTCAGCTGCATTGGCTGGCTCTACAGCGGCGATTTTCCTATCTTGTTTTTTTGGCACAGGGTTCAGCGATGGGCGGATGGCGTTGCTTTCCTTAATGCATTGGAGTGGTTATAAAACGGAACGTAGCGGTGTCTCATTCGCCCATCACATATACGAGTCATACGACGGAATTGGCGATCTAATGCTTGGCTCAGGTAGCATGTGAGAGTCCATGTCCAAAGACGTCGATGATGACGCCAACATGTCTGAGATCTGATTTATGATTCACCATGTACGCATAAGAAGAACGGGCAGGTCTAGACGCAAGCCATTCAACTTAAGACGAACTTATGAGGCAAACGATCGAAAATATCTCGATCCAGCACGCAGTATGCCTGAAACTATGGGCAGGTCCAGATACAAGCCATCAAAGTCAAGAAGAACTCATGCAGCAGACGATCGAGAGCATCACCTCCATCAATAGCACGCAGCATGAAGTAAGGGCAGGTCTAGATGCGAGCCATCTAAGTCTAGGAAAATCCGTGAGGCAGACGATCGGGAGCATCACCTCGAGTAGGGCCTTTGCCGTGCAGAGAGGTCTTGAACAAGCCATCAAACTCAAAACGAACCAACGAGGCAGACAATCCAGAGCATCATCTCCATCAGCAGCATGTAATATGCCTTGAGGTCAATTCTTGTAATATGCCTTGAGGGGCAGACGGTCGGGAACATCATCTCGATCGGAAGCGAGCGAACGTCGGCCCAGGCGTGCGAGTAAGCTCTAGGCGCAAACTTTCCGACTCGCATCATCATCTGAAAGCAATTGATTCGGGTTGTCGTCTCGATTCGTATCGGTCGAATTTTACGACCCCCGTAGTGCGGCCCAGTCTGCGAGGAAGCCATCGGACTCAAAACCCAGATTGAAAGCCAACGATTTGGACCATCATCTGATCGATATGGACCAGAGTATACGCTTCGCGCGGGCCGTGAGATTCAAAGTCATGCGGAAGCATGTACATCGAGGCGTTTCGATCAGCATCGACAGAACGGATCAACACTGACTAAATCATGCCTGAAGTCAGTTTGGCCCAGACCCACGCCATGGAACACAAAATCATCTCATAAGAGCAGATACTTCGAGGTGTATCGACCATCGTCGAGAAGATCACGCGCGCTCCGTAGTACAGGTCGACACTGAACAAATGATGCTTTGAGACGGTTTGGTCTAGTCGCACGCTATGGAAGACAAAATCATCCCATAAAAGCTAAATACTTCGAGGCGTATTGATCAGCATCGAGAAGATCCCGCTCTCCCCATACAGCTGCAGCTAGACACGAGCCTTCAGAATCGGATTCGTGACGGGGGAGCAAATGAGGTGGACTGTGCTCTCGATCAATATTGAGCAGATGACGCCTAATAGTAGGTCTGGACGCAGCCTTCGAAACTCAAAACGCAGACCTGCGTAACCTCGACCGGGAACAAGCACACCAAACCGGTTATGCCCGCCCGCCATGCTTGCTTGCTTGCTTACCGCTCACACTTCTGTCGGCGTCTCCGATTCAATGACATGTCGAAGAGCAGACGGAGCCAGTGGCGGAGCAGTCCGAAATGTTTAATGTTCGCCTCGGCTTGGCCCCGGCTCATCTCAATCTGATTCGCTACTCTTTCATTGTTCGTTCACCAGGCTCGGGTTCTGGCCCCTTCTACAAGCATCGTTGATGGATACCATCTCGATGTTATTGGTGGTGGGCTGAAGTTCGCTTCAAACATTCGGTCCAGACGTTCAGGCAAAAATCTTGTGGGCGTGGTACTTATAAGGTGGCCTGGATCGGGTAGCTCGGCGATGGAGAAGGAAGCTTGTTTCGTCTTGGAGGAGGTTTGTGTATGTGGAGCAGACTCGACGAATAAGGGGGTGGGAAAAGAACAAAGCCCATTCGTATCAGGTTTACTGTTGAAAAAGGGTTTATCATGGAAGAGACCTGTCGATGAACGAGGGATAATGTCCATCTGTCCAAGGTTTGCTCGTAAAAAAGAGGCCACCGGAATGTTGAGAAATGGAAACAACGCACATTTACATAAGGTTTGCTGATGAGAAGAGGCTTCTTTGTGTGGAGCACAAGCTTGCTCAATTAAAACAAGTTTGCGGATTCGGATGGGCCATTGTTGATTTGGAGGAAGCTTCGTTCAAGCCTCTGAAGCCCACGATGACGCGATCGTAGAGTGTATATTGTTACTTGTGAAAAGAAAAAAGTTCATTCAATCGTCTCTGCCTGACCTGGTTCTCGATCCGATTCAACAACATTTCAGACTACTCCAAGGAACTTGGTTGTCCGTCGCTTAGCTTCATAGCCGGACCCCCCGAGTCCATACTTTCCTCTCAAGGCCCAAAAACCAGAGCCCTGACCTCGATACTCTCACGCCCCTCGGCATCCTTCCTCGTTTGTGGATGCTCAAACGCCGAGTGCGGCGCCCTGCCACCAATGTTGCTGCCCTCTTTCAACGACTCGCTGTCGAAACACTCCAGAAAGATGCGCTCATTGCCCGTCATGCCACTCAGGTAGTACCACTGCTGTGTGGGGTTGTGTCTGATGGCAGCCGTCTGCCCGAGATAGCCATCCGGGTAGCGATGCTCGATGGGCACCACGTCCTTATCCTCGAGGGTCGATGTGGAGGCGAACCCCAGCGGGAACGATTCCACAGGCCCCTTGTTCAGCGGCCGCCACACGTTGACGATACGGTAGCGCCCCTCGAGTAGCTTGTCGGCCTCGTCATCGGGGAAGTAGCGCCGTACGCGCTTCTGGACGGCCCAGGGAGTCTGGTCGATGTGAGCGATCAGGACGGGGCCGCGAGATGCGTCGGCGCCCCCTCTGCGGATGGTGTGGTCGAAGATGTAGACCTTTTTGGAGCCGGGGATATTGTCGAGCAGAAGAGCTTCCACCTCGGGATAATAATTCTTGATGATGGACTCGTTGTCGGTAAAAGATGACTCTTTGGAAGGCGGCACGTCACTCAGGATCTGGAAAGCGTCCCTGTCCAGCGTGAAAAGCGACTCTGAGCCACGCAGGTCGTGGATGACGGTGGGCTGAGGGGAGTCGCTGTAATTGCGTTTAGGCTGGCCGGACGGAGGCGTGTCGACGTAATTGAAAGGCGTGGCCAAATCAGCCGGCGGCGAGAAGTAGTTGAGCGTGGCAGTCACATCGCCGCGAGGTACGAGAGTCGAGACGGCGGCCATGGTTGGCGGTGTTTCTGGCTTGCGGCGGGTGGTCGGTCGAGTTGATTGAGTTTCCTTCCGCCCCCTTCTTGTGATGTTTAACGATCTACTCGATCGAAGAATTTCGGCTGACAAGATGGGAACAATTTAGTTTGACGGCATGCGCCTACTTTGTGGGCAGAATTGCTGGATGCCATCCTCATGCCGCGAAGATGTTGAATTATATAGTATTTCCGCTGCTGCTTGAGCCCGAGGCAGGATTTCTAATCATCTGCTGCATCTGCGCCGCTGGCACGAGAACCATCACGTCACGGAGCGGGGCTGCTATTCGTCCGGCCGCTTGCTGCGGTGGGGTGCCTTATTTGTAAGACATCAGGCATTAGTAACTTGACCTGAATTTGGTGCGAATGGCGTGCTTCTGATCGGGGTTTCGATAATACATAGTGCCTATCAATGATTACGGTACCAGACGATGCAACCTCCTGCGGCGGGGGGCTGTTGTCTGCAGTTGCTGTTGGGACTCCTCCACGTTTAAATCTTCCGTCGATGTCCTCTTCCCCTCTTCGTCTTCTTCGCTTCGGTCCAGCCACATGTACCCCTGGAACAGCGATTCTGCGCGAAACTTTGACTTCGGCCAGAATTGCTACGCCAAGGAGCGGCGAATTCCGGCCCTAGGGAACCAGAAAAGGGGTCCGTTTAGCAAGCTTCGAGCTTGTGGCCCTACTGTTCATATGGCCTGGAGCAAATTTGTTCTCCTGGCATGGCGCTAGGTCGTGCACATCGTTATGATGACCCTGTGACGTGGCTCGAGTGAAGCACCCTGAAGTGGCTTCGAGAGCTCCATTGTACAGCAAAGCCAATCATCGCGGAAGAGTCAATCATTGCTATTGTTTGTGTGCCATCATGGGGAGTACGGGGTTGAAGTGGCTTGGAAGTGCCAAGAAGCTCAAAGACAAGATCCCAACAGTGGAATGGTTTGATTGGGTTGGCACAACGGACCATTTTCCGGAGGCTGACCTTCGACCATTATTTCCCAAGAATTTTGTCAACAAAAAAGGGCGTAGATCCACGTACAACATACTGTACCTTTTGCTGGCTACCTCGGAAAGCTCAGCTGTGTCCATCTTTTCCAACACCAAAGCTCGTAAAGTCACGTACAAATCACGCATCACCGATAGCAAGAGTAGGCAAAAGATCACCGTTGACAAAGAAGCAAGCATTGTTCAAGCTCCATACACAGTTCACCATGTCCCTCGACGGCTATACTGAGAATAGCCTGAACTTCATCCGTCGTTCTGCCTCTAAATTCAGCATTGGCCCTCCACCGACTCCTCTGAGCGGAACCGGGTTGCATCCTGCTTTGCCCTACCGGAACGTGACGGCGGAAACGATCGAGGACGCCTACATCAGTTTCATTTTCCACTGCAATCCCGGTCTGCCGTTGGTCCTTCGGCTTGATGCCTTGCGAAAAGGCGTTCGAAAGATCCCGACTCTGCGCCGTAATAAGTTTACTTTGGCATCCCTCTTTGACATGTACAGTCGCTACCTCGCACGCGAAATCAAGACTTGGAAGGAACTAAGTATCAGGATGTGTCCTGCGGAATCCTCTCAACCGACTGGCAATCTTCAACGGTTCAGTCAATATGGTTGTGCACTCAAATTGGTACGTACGCTCC
>JARJRV010000108.1:0-21101 GCA_030783925.1 Aschersonia sp. MBC 735 | reverse complement strand
CGCAGCTGCTCACGGCACATATCCGGTGGCGGGCGGTCTGGGCATATGTGCCGTGAGCAGCTGCGCGATCCGTCTCATGGACCCGCGAAGGACCTCTGAGAGAAGCTGCGGCCCATTGTGTGTGCGGTCGATTCGCTCCCCTCCAAAATCTTCAAGGTGACTCCGTGAGATCCAAGCCAGGCTGTCACACGAGGAGTTCCACCTGAGATTCACGTTGCGGGAGAGTGAAGCAGGCGTAACAGGTCCGGCCCCGAGAACCTCGTCACGACCCTACTGCAAGGCCGGCATGAATGCCATACCGTGCCCGTCCTCGCTCTTTGATCGCACGTGATCCCTCAGAAGTGCCAGAATATCGCTATCCTTCCATCGCTGCGGCACGGGCCTGTAGGCTGGCCGGTAGTTGCCGACCGTCTGCGCCCACTCTCCCGATGGCGGCTGCTCGCGCACAACCTCGCTATTGTCTGTGTCTGGTCCTTTCTGCCCCTGATCTTCCTGCTGAGTGGCCCAGTAGTAGATGTCCCAATCGTTTTCGTCGAGCAGTTGGTCGTATTGCGTGAGAAGTGCGCCGTCGAGGTGGGCGAGCCGAGCTTCAGCAAAAGTAGACAGCAGGAGGTCACTTTCCAGGGTGCCTCTTTTACGAGACTGATCTACTTCACGTAAGCCACGGGTTCATGTTGGTGAAGGGCGTAGCCAGGAAGTTCAATGCGTACATAATAGACGAGCCCGCTTTGTCTCGTCGCTTTCACCGGTCCTGCGCAGGGGCGCCACACGGAACTGCACGCCGGAAAGTTCACCGACGCGCAGGTCTGATGCAAGACGAGCGAGAGGCACGCGGAACAGACGGACCGGACGGAAAAGGGACATCCTGCTCTTCGAATATGTGTTTTGTGTCTGCCAATTGGGAGAAAGACAAAGGAGCGTGAAATGGTGTCGGAGGCGAAGAAACCGATGTCGGCTACTTTGCCACTCCGCCGAGTTATTAGTGCCTCTTGCACCAAATAGCCCCGCTTACTATTTCTTCTGATTACATAAAATTGAAAGCACTTTCAAGCTCGCTGTCTGTGTTCATTTTGTTCGATTGGAGAAGAAGGGCCTATTCATTTAGGGCATTTTTGACCACACCGGCATCTTCACTCTCTTCAACGCCTTTTCGCCTGGACACTCAGGATTCTGGCATAACTGAAATATAGCGGGCACAGGAAACTGGAGTCCCGGGACAAAGACGCTGTCGGACTTTGACGGCAATCTGCCGGCCCAGTCCCAGAAGATTAATACAAATCTGTTGATGAAAACAGGGACATGACATGCTCGTACAGACCGATGACGTGCAAAGCCTTTGCAACGTACCGAGCGGGGAATTGCCCCATGTACCTGGCAGAACGCTCAGCTTTGGAGCAGTTCAAGACATTGTTGCGCCTTTTTTGGAGCATAGTTTGTCACAAGACAACATGTTTCCCGCAGCGTGACATGCAGAAAAGTGTGGTGGTACACAATGCGTTCGCACAGCCATCTGATTGAACTTGGCATTTCTCACCGATCAGTGGGCCAACCAAGAGTCGGAGGACTGCAGGCCAAGTGCATATGCTCATTGGCGGAGCTGCAGCACAACGTGGCCAGCATTATCGAGGTACTGCCAATCAGAGACCGCCGATAGACGCCAGCAACCGGATCGGGGTCAGTCGGTAACTCATGGGCTCGTCTTTATCGGCTGCGAGCGCTGTCACTGGTCAGTTGTAACGGAAGCTACTGCAGCTCGTATCGGCTCTCGACACACTTTAAGCGCCGAGAGATCGGGAATTCCATCATCGCCACGGGCTGAGGTGCCATCGGGAAGACATTTGCATGTAAGATTCTGCCAGCTGTGAGGATCTGCAGATGCTGATGGAGGGAAGTTGCGGTGTGCAGCCGAGCTGAGCCTTGGGAGGATTCGGCAGAGCGAGCGAGCGCCATACCATACCCGGCATGATGGGGCTCGTATAAAGCGACTGAGCTCCCGATCCTGCTCTTTCGTGATCTTTTCTCTTCTCTTTTACTTATTCATTTTTTCTGCATCTGTGTTTTGTTTCATTCCTGCTTTTTCTCCCCTTCTCGTTTTTGTTTGCCCCATTCATCATAGAGCTGGTCTCTATCTTTAATTTCTCCTTCTCGTCTCTTCAAGCTGGACACTTGCTTAACGCAGCCAGATAGCTCTTGATTCAAACTTCCATCCAGTTGCTGGTCAGCTGTAGAGGCGAATTTACCGTACCTTTCCGGGGTTGTTCTCATTTTGATTTTTTTTTTGTTTGTCAAAGACCATCAACATGTCGGCCATTCAGCTATCTTTCTCTCTCCGCGTCTCTTCTGGAGTGAAAGCAGTACATCTCCTCGGCTCTTGGGACAACTACGTGGGTCAACTCCCTCTTTCCAAGGACAAAAGTTCATCCAAGTCTGGTACTTGGAAGGGTACCTTTCGCTTCCAGAACTGCACACTACAAGCTGGTCAGCGATATTGGTACTATTACATCATCGACGGATACCATATTGCTCACAATCCCAGTGTCAGCTTCACCACGGAGCCCACCACTGGTCGCGAGCTGAACATTCTTGACGTGTCCTATGACAAGATGGAGAAGAAGTCGTCATCGCGTCACCACAAATCCGCTTCGTCCTCCAAGGAACACAAGTCGTCTTCCAAGTCGAGCAGCAAGACCTCATCGCGCCATCATGATTCTGCGAAAGATGACCGCAAATCCTCCCAAAGTCGCTCGCCACTCACTCTTGAGATACCCAAAGGCCGCCCTCTCCCCGTGTCACAGATCCAGGCGCCCAAGCCCATGTCTCCGCACGCCACACGACTCATCCTCGACTCAGATTACTATGACAACGAGCAAATCGAGGAACTGGCCGCCCGTTTCGGTAGCACGGGCTTCGACGATGGTCAGATCATGACTACTTTTGGCATGTCACCCGTTTCATCCGCCGGTTCTTCTGTGTCATATCGCTCTGACAGCTCTTCGCCAAACTCCGCCATGTCCGGTTACAGCACTCCTGATTCGACTTGCAGCACGTGCACATGTGAGCGATATGGAATCACGCGTAAAGGCGAGCGTGTCCAGCTCGACTGTGGCGGCTCTCGCTGTGGCTATGACGACAATAGTTCTGATTGCTCGACCTACATCAGCGAAGGCGAGGACGATCATGTCTCTCGAAGTCACAGTCGTACCTACCGGCGGAACGGCATCCTGATCAATTGAGCGATCATGATTGGAGATCAATCTGTGAAATGGGGCCACGATTTGCTTGGACATGATGCGGACCTGCGGTTTGCATCTTCGCGCAAATTGCATGTCATGATGATTGATAACAACTTGTGACGCTGAGCATTTCTACCCTCACTTCAACAGGGATGAAGCAACGCCCAAGCTGGCTCTTGGGTCAAGCGCGCCGCTCCTCCTCGTTTTGAGTGAAGCACTAATTGGTCGATCCTGCGACCCCTTCAAATGCACCGTCGCTCAAATACCTGTAAGAAGCACAGGACCACACTCATTTGTTATGCTGCCACTCATTGGGGGGGGAGATATCGGTTTCTGTGTCTAGAGCGTTTGCAGAAGTCAAAAGTCAAATAAGAAAATAAAAAAAAAAGTGCGATAATATGACGCGCGAGGAGAAATAATCGCTCTTCTCTGAGAGGTCTCACATATAAGAGGAAGAATCGGAACATGCCAAATACCCCAGCCCAATGGAATGACTTCGTGATGGGAAGAATCCCAAGTAAGCCCGCGCGTATGTTGTGTGGACTGAACTCTCATGCGCGACTTCGTTTGTAGCCTGATAGGGGATGGGATGAGGCCATGGCCCGCCCTATGGAGCAGATGCTGGCACTGTCATGTCACATCTCGGCCGGACGCCGGACGCTTAATCATCACAGAGCCCAACCCGCCTGATCTACCCTCAACATTCTGTGCCCGCGCCGGAGCTTGGCCACAGCAACTCTTAGAAAGATGAACGGCGTAATCGAAGCGCTGTACATCTACGACGACCACAGGTCAGTGTTTTTACTTTGACTCACCGCATGTGCCTGTCTATCCATCGCTGACATGGTGACAGGACCCCTATCTTGTCACATATCTACACAGGCCGGCCGCTGTCGGCGTCACAGCTACTGCCCCTCTACTTGGAGCACCCAGCACCGAGACCAAACCTGCTCTACCTTCCAAACGCGAGCCCTGCCACCCTCGTCTTCAGTCTGAACCACGCCAACTTATTGTTTCTCGCGACATCTTCTACTGAAATTGAGCCGCTTCTTGTCCTTGAGTTCCTGCATCGCGTTGTTGATGCCTTTGAGGACTTTATTGGTGCCCCGCTGCTTGCGGTCAAGCTCGAGAACAACTACGATGTGGTCGCCCAGCTTCTTACCGAAATGTGCGATGCCGGTCACATCAGCACGACAGAGCCAAACGCCCTGAGAGAAAATGTCGAAATCGAAGGGTGGATGGGCAAGTTGCTGGGCAGTATCAGCTTGCCAGGGTAGGCGCCATTGGTTATCTAGCAGTCAAGCATCGACCAAAGTGCTAATACAATCATTTTTTTTCCCCAGCAAATCGCCCCTGTCGTCCAACTTCGCCAGCCCAATCGCTGCGACACTGCCGACGCAAAACACGCCAGCCCTGCCCTGGCGACGAGCCAATGTGCGCCACACATCCAACGAGCTTTACGCCGATGTGGTCGAGACGTTATCGGTGACGCTTGCGCCCTCCGGCAGACCATTGGCGGCATTCGCTCATGGCTCAATCGCGTTTACGGCCAAAGTCTCGGGGGTCCCCGACGTGACGGTGAGCTTGAGCAGCCCATCAGGAAAGCATAACATCGGCAGCGTCGTCGAGCTGCCGGTATTTCATCCGTGCGTGCGACTGAATAGATGGAATGAGAGGCCCGGTGAACTCAGCTTCATACCTCCAGATGGCCGATTCATCTTGGCCGGATACGAGGTGGATTTGCTGCCGTTTACGAGTGGCAAGAGTGGCAGCTTGAGCGCGAACAATCTCAAATTACCTATAAATCTGGAAATGAAGACGGGACTTGGATCCTCGGGAGCCGAATTCGAAGTGAGGCTGCAAGTCAACAAGATTGTCGCTGGTGGCCAGAGCTCCTCGTCATCTGGTCCCGGTCAGTTCGGCCGTGGCATGGGCACAGGAAGGGTTGGATCACCACAGCCGGGATCGCCGGGCGCGCCTCTCCTCGAGGGGTTGAGCATCACGATTCCGCTTCCTGAGGATGTGCGGAACCTCTCCGACATTCGACCCAGTGGGGGAGACGCGAGCTTTAATCCCGGAGAGAGCGTCCTTGAATGGCATGTGCCGACCAGAGACATGTCGGGTCCGGCCGCGCACTTTGGGCTGCGCTGCACCGTAGTGAGTGCAGCAGGAGACGAAGAAGGGGATTTTGATCCGAGCGGCTTTGCTTTCAGTAGCAAGGACTATTCATACAACAGTGAACCTTACCAGGCATCATCGGCAAAGGCTGAACCGTCCGGGTCAGAGGTCCGCAGCCAAGTGGACGCGAAGCGGGTAGCTCAGAACAAGATTCTCATGCCCAGCTCGGCATCGGTGAGCTTTGCTGTCAAGGGATGGCTGGCAAGCGGGCTCAGGGTGGACAGCATCATGATAGACGCAAGGAAAAGCCGTGGTCTGGGAGACGGTGTCAAGCCTTACAAAGGGGTCAAGTATCTCACAGTGAGCAAAGGTGGAGTAGAGATGCGCTGCTAGCATCCAAAGAAAAATGGCAGTAATGAATAGATGCCGTTGAAGCGTACTGCGAACGTCTCTTACAGTACAAAATGCCTGATGGGACCTTGACTCTGTATTAAAGCAAGCGGCGAAATGATGTAAATCCTAAATATTATACAAAGTCCCTGCTCGACGCTTATTTACGGTCGCCCCACGAACGGCCGTTTAATGATGACGCTAGCGGCTACTACGCTGGCGGGTCATGCTGCAGGCTCGCCTTTACCTCGAAGAACCCCCACTCTTACTCATACTTCAACCGATCGGTCTTACATCAGCACAGCTCAGGACGAACCGACCTCTGTTAGATGTCGGCAAACATGGCAGCGGTGCTGTAACGCGTTGAAACCCTCTTCTTCGCTGTCGTCTCAGCTATGCGCCGTCTTTGTGACAGTGCATTTCGCCCTGGATGGCGACCTGCTGCAGCACGCTCAGCAACGAGCGCTAACCCACCTCCTCATCAACAGCTGTTGCGAGCTACATCACGGGTCGAGCCTCGGACATTTTGTCCAAGCGCTTCGCGATGGGCATCCATATCACGTAGACGTTCGCGGCCACGGACGGCTATTTTCTTTCCAGGTACTGATGCCCCCTTATGCGCTCGCGCATCAGGCGTGAGTACGGCTGACATGGTGAATGTATCTAGGCCAAGGAACCCAAAAGGTCGGCATGTTGACTCCATGGCTGGAGGCATTCCCGTCGACGGCTTCCGAGATTGTGCAAGAGGCCGACCACTACGCTGGGTTTAAATTGTCCCAGATCATCCAAAACGGACCGTCCAAGGTGCTCACGCAGACGACCAATGCGCAACCGGCCATCATGGCCACGTCAATCGTCATTCTCAAGATCCTGGAGCGAGAGTTCAACTTCAAAGTCGCCGACCACTTTGACATCACGCTCGGCCATTCCCTTGGCGAATTTGCTGCCCTCGTGGCCGGCGGCTATATGACCTTTCAGGACAGCCTCTACGTCGTCAAACGCCGGGCGGCAGCCATGTCCGAAGCTACCAAGAGAGCTGTGGAGAAGTACGGGGGCAAATATGGCATGGTGGCCATCGTCACGGAACCCGAGTACCTGCGGGCGCTGATCGCCGCAATTCGCGACTTTGTGGGACACTCGAGCGCGGGGAGCAAGGGCGAAAGCAGCGAGGATGTGCCGCCCATCGACCAGGTGCTCATTGCCAACATCAACAGCAAGAACCAGATTGTATTAAGCGGCGACCTGGAGCGCATCACCACGCTCATGGCGCACGTGCGGCAGTTTCTGGGTCACGATCCCCGGGCGGTACGATTGCACAGCGATAGCCCCTTCCACAGTCCCATCATGAAGCCGGCCGTATCGGTAGTGCAGACACTGCTGAACAATAAGTCACAGGTCCCGGGTCGCGAGAACGTCGATATTGTGACTTTTCCCGGGGATATACCATGTCTCAGTAACGTGACAGCGCGTCCGTTCGAGAGCAAGGAGCAGCTTAAGGAGCTTTTAGCGCGGGGTTGTTTGGAGACGGTACGCTGGTGGGACAGCATACGATACCTGGATCAGCAAGAGAAAGTGAGGCGATGGGTGGGCATCGGTCCCGGCAAAGTCGGGAGGAATCTTGTCGGTAAGGAGGTGGGCATGAGAGGCAAGGACCTAGTGAAGGGAGGAGGCGTATGGGCAATAACGGACCCATCGGATATTGAGGAAGTGCTGCGAGGACTCGAAGAGACGTCTAACATCACTGACGAGGAGTAGTCACTGGTGTTTTTAATGTACCTGCACACGACAGACCTTGTGATTAGCTGCCTGATCCAAGGCTGGTGAGCTTTCTTACTCATGTTGAAATGATCAGCACGACAAAATGCCGGCAAGAGAGGCTTTTATTTGAATAATTGAAGGCAATCGCGGGTCCTTATGAGGTATAATCAAACTAATAAAATCACTTTGCTCAGTCACCCCGCGGCAACACAAGTGGCCCCCATCTCCGACCCACCACCAGCGTCACCAGCTCTACAAGCTCCTACCACCCTTCCTTTCCTCACATCTACAGATCCGAAACCCTACCACGACACCATGACGGCAATCCCCTCCATTGCCTGTCTCGGCGTCATAGGCCGCAACGTAAAGCCCACCCCTGTCATCTGCAGAAGTCAAGTCCACTAATGGCAACCCAAACAGAACAACCCTCTGCACATGTCGATATTTCCATCCCACGACCCCGCCACCGACTCCTTCGCGCCGATCCGGTCCCCTCTACAATTCTCCCTCCTACTCTCCTCTACAATCGACGTGTTCGAGCTCCGCGCCAAGACCAATCCTACCTCGGGCGCCGTGGGGCTTCTTCATGCCGTGGACGACCGACTCGCCGCGTACGGGTACGAGACGAACACGGGCGTTAAGATGGTGTGTGTGGTGGACATGCGTGGGCGGACGGTGGACGCGGGGAGACAGATGGCTCCAGGCCTGCGGGACGGGGAGATGAAGCCCGTGTTTCGGGCCATGCAGAATGCGTATGTCGGGCTGCTGCAGAACCCGTTCTACAGGCCCGGCGGCGAGGGCGAGATTCGGAGCCCTGGTTTTGCGCGGGATATGAGGCGGATTGGGGAGACGTGGACGCCGGGTGTGACGAATTTTTGAGCACGGGAGATGATACCACGAACTGTTGTGAATTGAAACTACGAGCGTTGCATTGATGACTATTGGCTACGGAATTGGTCTACTCGGAGTTTGGCAAGGCCTGCTACCTCGGTCTCTATGCTTTCGCCCATGGACTCTGCATGGGGGCCTGCTGGTGTGGTCGTGCGTGTCGGAATTGGCGGCCGAGCACATTTGCCTTCCCAGTGACGTGCGTCGGAGGGCAGCGGCTGCCACCAGTCTCCTGTGCGGGCATGCCACGAGGCGCTGCAGAGCTCCCAGAGACGAGACACGGCGCGCTTGTAGGCGAATTTCTCGTCTTCCCCCGTAAAGGCATTCGTGTTGCCGAAATCGACCATGTTCTTCTGCTGCAAGCCAAAGTCGGAATCCTGGTCTGGGTCATATTTCGCTGGTGCGTCGTAAAGGGACACGTTGGGGCGGAATGGCGACGTCTGATCCTGATACACCTCGGCCACGGTCTCAGAATACGTCGCGTCATCGTGGCCGTCTCCGCTGGATGCGGAGGGCCCTGCTTTCTTCTTGACCGGGAAGAAGAGGTCGTCTGGGGGCTGCTTTGCGCGCACGACGAGCTTGCATCGCGCTTCATACAGTGCGTCGAGAAAGGTGATGAAGCGACGCGCTTCGTTCTTCTGCAGCACCGTCAGCACCGGCACCTCGTCGATGATGAATGTGTGGTAGGACGATGCCAATGTTATGTAGTCAGCCGGGCCAAAGTTTGCCACCAGTTCGTCAAAGCGCCAAAATACCGTCCCTTTGTATTGTTGCCGAATCATCACCGGCCGCCCATACACGATGAGTGATGAGGGCTGCCAGGGAACCAAGCCTGCGCTGTTGTTATACCCTGTCGCGTTGGCGATAGCCTGCTCGAAAGTGGCCCCGTCAACATCGGTGAGATGATACTCTTGTGGTACACGGCGCGGTTCGCTTGACTCTGCGTCCACTGCATTGATGACGGCGACGTCATCGGTTTCTATTGCCTCGAGCGCCGGCCCCAGAGCAACATTACCTGCCCTGCGCCTCCAATCTATGGAACCTTCCATCTGCCAAAATTCGCATCGCGCCTTCAGTACGTCTAGAAAATTGGCAAAATCGCTGCTCTGTCCGTAGAGCTCTCCCTGACATCGCATGCTGCCGCCGAACAATTTGCCTAGGAGTCCTTTGGCCGGACTGGGTGCGTAATCGATGCCGCTCGCTTTTTGAAGCTCCTCGGGCATGCGGTTCGACGAGGCGACGAGAACTCCCCCGAGCTGGAAGAAGGCGATGAAGAGATGACTAAGAATTTTACTGGCGGCTCGATCCGGGAGCTGGAACTCGTCCAGAAAGAGGATCGGTGATTCGTCAACAAGTTTCTTGGCCATCCAAGCTAATGAAAACTCCATTTCTGCTCCAAGATTACCCCGATGCGATTTTCTATGCTTGTCGAGTTGAGCGAATATGTAGAGCATGAACGTATTGAAGTGCCACCTTCTCTTCCGTTTCGTCGGCAGGCCGTCTGCAAGCAGATCCAACAGCATAGACTTGCCGGTTCCAACCTCGCCGGAGAGAAAGAGACCTTTGGGCGAGTCTATTTCCATTGCCGTCTCATGATTGCTGAGTATGCGGGTGAGCGCCAGGCTGTCTCGATCTTCACGTGAAGGAGCAAGGTGCTTGAAGAGAGGGTTTCGCCAGATGCTGTGATTTCTCAGCGCAAGGATTTTCCCCGGCTCCTCCTCATCATCCTCCGAGGCAATTTTTGTCTTCGTCAAATCAGCTATTTGGTTGAGTCTCTGGCGATATTCGGCCTGGGGCGAGTAGTCTTTGATACGCTCGTATACCTTGCGCAGCTGCCGAGCAAGCCGATGTTGAGAAGGATCTGGGCAATAGACACCGGACCTGACCAACGTCTGGTACTTGACCAGAGGATCCGTGATGGTCACTGCCGTCGAGAACCTTCTCATAGTGGTTGATCGCTGAGTTAATGACTTTGCACTAGGGCGGGGATTCAGCCCATTGTCTGGGGTTCTGTATGCGAATCGACCGTATCATTCGACCCATTGAAAGGGCAAACAAAGACGAGGAAACGTGACGCTGTCGAATCTCGGACACCGTAAGATGCCGACACAAAGATGAACAGAACGTCGACAACGTTGTTGATCAGTGGGAGGCGTTGCAATGGCGTCGCTTCCCCCTTATGACAGAGATGAAAGGCGCCGAGCCCTGACAAGCCTGACAAACAACACAGGTGCTCACTGACGCTTAAACAGCGAGCCGAAACGAGACGCCATGGGTCATTGGACGGAACGGGGTCATGCGAGGCATGATGAATGGATGATGTTGATAGGCAAGAGAAAGTTCGGTCCTCTTGGGTGGACTGAGATACATCTCTACGGTGGGTCACGAGTCACGGTTTACAGGCAGCTGTGCCAGATTCCGGTTCTGTTCGGACTCGACACATCTGATATACACGTGAGCAATTTATACGACGACTCATTGATGTCATGTTGCTGTTCATTCAAACAAAAAATGAACGAGGCCTCATGCAGAATTTGAACACAGGGTAAAATCTCCAAAATTTTCGGTAAGATCGAAAAAACATGTACACTTCAGGTGTCAATATAGCCGGAAATACCTGCAATCCAGTGTAATAGTGGCCGGCGCGGACCCACTCCTTGAAGGTGGTGCCGCGCCGAACGCCAATCGAAAGGCGGTGTCGGGCCTGTGTACCCATTTCTTCTTTCTGCCGTCCAATGCTCTGCCGTCCAATTTGTTTTTGCGCGCGGCCGATCATAATAGCTGGCTCAAGCGCTTTGAGCTGCATCTGATTCCTCCACCACGCCTTCCCTGCTGGCCGCTTCGGCCTTTTGTACCATTGTCCAACTCACCATCCAGCATTACCGTCGCCCGCAGCCTGCGATCCATCGGGTTTGACTTGCCACACGCTTCGATATGTTGGTCTGATACTTGCTCTTCACCTCCCCAGTCATCCCCGACCTACCCAGCATCACCAACCTCACCATCGCCGCTGTCAACATTCATCGGCTTCACAGCCGGGCCGTCAGGCAGCTGTTTGCGACCGCCAATTCACTCTCCACGCCCCGTTAAAATGTTCAATCCATCCGTCGCAGAGGGCGGGCCGGCTACGGCGACAAGATCCCGCCGTCGACAGCGTCCCAGGAGCACCGACAGCCTTGCGCAGCAGCCAAAAGCCAAGCGCCAACGACTCCCTCTCACCGAGCAAACCTTCGTCAACCCTGATGCGCCGCCAGAAATGGCCGAGACCGCAAAGGTTGATAAGATCGCCACGCTCGATGTCCGACAGGACGTCCCGACCGAGAATCTTCAACACACGCCCCGGAAAGAATTGAATACGCGAGCTAAGAAGTCCAAACATGGCGATCGCGCCGCGAACAAAAGCGACGCAAGCCTTGTTCTGGTCAGTTCTTTCAGCACTCTCCTCATCATGCTCTGTTGAAGACCTTTGATTGACATAGAGGTATCTTCAGACAAGTACAAGCGCGTTTACCGTCTCGAAGTTGCCAGCTCTACCCGACAGAATCCGATCCGATTGGTCAGGTGAGATTTTCCCCTTCCCGCATGCGCGACCTGCTTCAACTGCTAATCTTGCCATCTCTCGTTCGTGCAGGGAGCCAACGGGCCGAACTTTTCGCCAATGCTGGGTACGCATTGAGCTTGACAGCAACGCACGCCATCGTGTGGGCTTACAACGCAACATCGCAATCGCCCGAGACCTTCACATTCTCCCTGCCATCGGCCTCAAGACCAAACGATCCTCTACCCGTGGGATGTCTCGTTTCCCCTTCTGCGTCATCGACAGAACCTGGCTTGGTGGTGGTCATGTCTGGAAGCGGCAAAATCGTGTTCTGGGAGTCAATTTCGAGTGCCGCTACCTTTGCATTTATCAAAAAAGACCGCTCTGGCGTGGAATACGATGTGTCGGGAATGTCGTCAGGCGAGAAGGTAGTGACAATAACGAACGCCGAGCCCGCCGGTTTCATCTTGACCTTCAATACTGGTAGGCTGGCTTATCTGAGCGTTCGAGACGGCCACGGCAGGCCCGCGGTATCAGTGCAATATCTGCGGACCAGTCTGGCTTCATCTTCAGGCGGGATTTTTGGAAGCATTCGACACGCTTTCTCTCATCTTTCACTTCGAGGTGACATTGCAGCTGTGCGCGCGGACAGATCATCACGCGTTGGTGAGAAGAATGTCGTCGCCCTCACCAGCAAAGCTAAGCTTCACGCTTGGAGAATCAGCCGAGGCGGTCACAATGAGGTCATTGGCGAAATCGACATGCGAGAGCAAATAGTTTCTGCCTTTCAAGAGAATGATCCTCTCAGCCAAGAGTTCCCAGCAGATTCGTTAGAGGCTGTGGATTTCGTCCACGTCCCGAAGAAACTGGATCCGAAATATATAGAACTCAGCAGGCTGAGCGACGCCATGGCGACTGACGATCCCCTTGTCCAGCATTTGTTACTACTCGTCTGCCTCACACGGCGTAGCGTCTCGAGATATGCCCTAATCGAAATTATCATGACAGAAAGCGACGGTCAAGTTGGCATGATTCGTCCCATCACGTCTTATTCAGCGACTATCGATAGCTTGGATTCTGGGCGGGTCATCAGGCCTCGGCTGTATCTTCCGCGTCCGGCACTAATAGCATTTGCTGTTTTTGAGCGTGCTGCAGTCATCGCATCTATCGCTACGCCGCCCGAATCGCCTGATTCGCAATTACAGTCCGACAACCATATATTGACTCCGTCATTTGAAGACGTCGTCGACTTCCGCGGTAATGACAATCACGAAATCCTTGGTTCTGGTTTCGAAGAAGCTGCTGCGATTAGCCAGGAGGATGCTCGAGTTGCGCGCCAGAGGACGAAAAATCCGGCCGTTGTCTTGATGGTACGAGGCGCAGGTATCGTACGCATTGTGACTACCGATGTCGAAAAGTTTGCGAGCGACCGCCCACCTCAGGTTTCGGCGAAGAGCAAACTGGAACAGGCCGTGTTCTTTGGCGCCAGGAACAACACCCCCTTGGTGTTCGACAAGCGACAAGATGTCAAATTCACTAATGAGGAACTCAGCGAGGCTGCTCTCCAGGTCAGCCAAGAGATTCTCAGCTCCTCCACGCCATACATTTCCACGCTACCAGCGTCCTTGGAAGATAATCTCCGGGCCCGATCTAGCGCACTAGAAAGGCTCATCGTCTACGTGAACACTATGGGGGCCGAACTTGATCGCAAGAGTCAATGGAAACTTCTTCATGACGCCGAAAAGATGCATGTTGCCACTTTGCTCTGGAAGCGACATGAAGCATTCACGGCGGCACGGACTGCCGATGACAAGAAAAGTTTGATCGGCCTGATCGTGGAGTTCATACATCAGGATCAGAAGACCAACCCAGTTGCCAGCAGCGGGGAGGTCGACCGTGTACGCCACTGGTTCATCAACGATATATTTCGTCTTGACATATTCGTTGCGTGGGCTTACGAGGTCATCAAAATCCTGTATAAGGACAAGTTGTTAGACGACGTCAAAGTCACGGCAATGATGAGCGAGGCGATGGAGGTTAACATCTCGACTCAGGTAGGCGCGCGCGACTTTCGCAAAAGGAAAATGTCACTTTACGGCCTTGGAAAAGAGGAGCTGCAGCTGGGAGTTCTGCGGACCGGCTTTGAAGGCCTGGTCGAGCCGTGGACTGGCAGCGCATACGTGGCCAACAACATTAAACGACTATCCGATCTATGCGACCAGTGGTACCAAAAACACGAACGACTGCGGAACCAACCCAAAGTTCCAAACATGCCCGACCCCGATGTTATTAGCAGGATCTTTGATGAGTTACCAGTATTGACAGATACCATGCTCACATCTGTTCTGGAACATGCGAGATGGGGCATGGCAAATCTTGATAATAGAGCGCTATCGGGGGAATACGCTAAGACATACGATGTTGACCGCTATGACAAGTCCATCTTCCTAGCGCGGGCTGGCAAGTGGGATCAAGCGTCCTCAATTGCCGAGAAGCACGGATGCCTCAGCGCTTTGGCCGTCGTCCTTCTCGAGCACATAGAAACCTTGGACGTCAGCATGGAAGAGACGGGAATAAGTCCTGGCAACTTGAAGAATCTGAAGAATTTGCAGCAAGCAAAGAAAACGCAGCTGGAGGACAATTTCAGCAAGTACGGGGAGCCGTTTGCTTTCCCCGTGTATGAGTGCCTCCTCAAAAGCCACGGCGTCGGAGCTGTCCTTGAGTTTGATTTGGATGCATTGGGGTTCAAGACTAGATTCTTGCGCAGCCGACCCGAGCTTGCCCGCATATCATGGATCAACGACGTGCAAATCGAGAAGGATGTCGACCATGCAGCGAAGACACTAGTGGACTTGGCGCTGAAGAATGAAGACCAGGTCTGGAGGAAGAAGATCGAGCTCAGTCTCGGCAAGCTCGCCCTGTTGGCCGAGGCTGAAGGCGACTCTCGGAACAAGGCTTCATTCCAAGTCAAGTCGGCCGATGCCCATCACGAAGAGCAGCTTCGAAAAGTAGACAACGAGCTCGTCGTTGTGAGAATACAGGATCAGCTCTACAGCCAGATCGTTCCAAGCACCTACGATGCGGTGGACAGCGCCGCCGCTTTGAATTTCGCTGTTGAAGCGCATAGCACCAACATCCCACGCCGTCAGAAGACTCTCCTCCAGCTTTTCTCCGATGGAATGGAAAAGTTGCTCAATCATCAGGCGCTCAGTCCCATGTGGCTGATCGACATGCTCACACTTGTGGCACTAAAGCCTGAGGCCAGAGACGAAATCGCCAATCCCTTCTGGATGGCTCTCAAGGTCGCAAATAACGGTTGCCACCCCGACGAGATCAAGCAGGCAAAGAGGTTGATATGGCGGAGACTGTATATTCGCGATGATTGGGCCAAGATAAACGACACTCAGCTCAAGGACGATCAAGAGGTGGTGGAGCGTTTGGCTGAGACGGAGCTCTTCGCCATGCTCACGGACTGTGTTCGATTCCGTAAGTAATCTCACCGGCAAGACGCCAGAAGGTGTACTAATACAAACTTGCAGAAGACCCGCGTGACCCATTTCGACCCATGCAGCCGCAAGAAGCACTCGGGGCCTTCACGGAGCAGCTTGACCGTCGGTTCCAGGATTTTTCCGAGAGCGAGCAGTCCAAGATTCTGGAGGCCATGAACTGGGAAGACAAGCTTCTCAAGCAGTACATTGAGAAGAACCGTCTCGCGGCATGGCTTCCATCCACATTCGAGGCGGCCCGATTGGAGGTGGAAAACACAGCAGACGAAGGTACACGAGCCGGAACCTCGGTGGACCAGCCTGCGCCTATTTTTCGCGATGATGCAGGCCTCGTCACGATGAACGAGGCGCTGAGACGCGCTTGAGCGAAATGGGTGGAAAAAAGTCAGGATGTATGTAGACTGGCTGACATTGGGCGGCGTTGGTTTGTATTTGCCCCCCCCCCAAACTATGAGGGGAACGCATTATGTAGGCTTGTTGGCCCATTTACGGTTTGCTCACTCTGCGGTTTGCGGATATCACTGGCAGCAGATTGCGTAAAACGGTTTTTTTTTTCGTTTCGAAATGGTCATGACATCGCGAATTGGCTGACGGGCCCAAGTAATGACCGTCAGGGCTTCGTAGACCCAGGGGGGGGAAAGAAAAAGCATTCCTCAACATGAGTCTCTTCAGGCTAATCGACACTTGATGCATGTGTGGTGCAGCTGCAGTGACATGGTGCTTTGCACTCCGCACCTCGTGCTGGGTGGTGTTGAGATGTGTGCTCCACGTAATCATGATTAGCTCGCAGACGGGGAAAGTAATGTTTCGCAAGATGATGCCACTGCGATCGGCTTGCTTTGACCTTACTGACGCAAGGGGATTTCGCTTTATTTTAACTCGTTCTGATATAAGCTGGGCCAGGACTCGTGTACCACTTGGTCCTGGCTACGCTGTACCCCAAGCCGAACACCACCACGACGCGTTCTATGAAGCTTGCACATATTTGCACAGCAGCCCAGCCGCCGTCCTCCACTGACAATGAACAACGAGATCCGCAGCGCTCAGAGCCGCTTCTAGCCCTGCATCTTCTTCCTCTTGCCGACTTGGGCGGAGAAACCGGTCTTGATGGCCGTGACACTACGTCGCGAGCCGCAGTTGTTGCACGTGACAAAGTACAGACGGTTTTCGCCCTTGCTGAGCTCGGTGTCGGGGGATTTGCACGTCTTGCAAGTGACGTACTCGACTGTTTGGGGCCGCAGTGGTCAGTATATACTGATTCAGTGGGGGAAAGAGAGGAAGACCGGAGAAGGTCCGGTGGTTGACGTACTGATGTACTTGCGGACCATGCCTTCGATCTGTTTCTGCTGGAAACGGCCTTTGATGACGAGTCTCCTACTCCCGTCAACGGAGCCGTTGGTGCCCAGTTCGGCAAACAGGTAGGCAGTAAGATGGTCTTCGGTTCGCTTCATGCGCTTGCAGATATCGGCGATGTTGGCAAAGACCGTTTTCCTGTTGCCTTCGCGCATGCATTGAGGGGGCGGGATCTTGAAGCTCTTGCTGCCTGTTAGGGTGTGATCGGGGTTCTTTTGCGACAGCTGGTGGAAGAAGCGCTGCAGGAGCAGGTTGTAGCCAATGTTCTTGGTCTCGTCGTGGGCCCAGATGCCTGTTCCTGCGTCCATGTCGCCCGATACCTCCTCGGTGGTGACGGCAGCTTCTTCGGCATCCTGCACTTCGAGCTGCTTCAGCTTGGCGGCGAAGTCGTCGTCGTCACCAGCATCCTTCTTGACCTTCTTCTTTTTCTTCTTTTTCAGTAACGTGAGGTCTAGGCCCCCGTCGTCGGCTGGTGGCGGCGCATCGTCAACAACGGCGGCGGCTTCAGCTGCGGCGTCAGTAGAGGCTTTGAGGGCAGCAGACAACGGCAGCGTACGAGGCGTGTGGGACTGGGCCGTGTCCTTTGACTCCTCGATCGCGGCGACCATGGTGACGGAGCCGTCGGCGTCTACAACGGCTTGCTGGTTGGTGAAGGCGACGGATTTCCGTGACTTTGCTTCTCCCGCTTCCTGTGGCATCGTTGAAGGCGACATCGGTTAGCCTGGTTCGAGGGTGGGCGCACAACTTTTGCGCACGTAGCTTGCAGAATACGACAGTCTGATGGAGGACAAATGAAAAGACGGTGGGAAACAAACGTGGTTTTCAGTGTATCGACCGACAGACCTAATGACAGGGGTCCCGATGACAGCGCGCGCGGGCGTTGGCTGCTGGGAGCGAGAGGAAAATGTGAGGCAGCCTTGATGAGTCAAATCGAGGCGGGCCAGGTCAGGAATGGAGGCAAAAACTGGGTTGCGGCATGCGTGTGAGTGGTTGAGTCAGATGGAGAGAGCAAGGCTTGCGGGCGCCGGGGCCGGAAGGGGGTGGGGTAGTGCCCCGTGTGTGTGTGTGTGTATATGTGTGAGTGTGTGCGTGTGTGCGTGTGTGTGCGTTGACTGTGTGTTGGCTGCTGCCATGGCCCCGGTGTCCTTGTCCTCGACCGCGTCGATAACCGAGGAGATTGAAAAGTAAAACATCGGAAATCAAAAGTTAAACCACACAAGAAAAAAAAACACCCAAGAAAGGTCTGCCTTACCCCATTCTCCATGACGAAACTGAGCAATTCTCAAAGCCCCAACCGGCGAATTCGTAGACCCCGTCCAAGCAGGCCAAGCTTATCACAATGGCGTAATCGTGTAAATCGAGAGAGACAGACCCGATGCCCAGGATTCCTCGCACCTCTGGTGATATATGACGTAGTTTTGTCGATGGACCGGTTCAATCAATCAGGCCAGTGTTATGATGCTGAAGGCAAAAGCTAAACACAACGTCAGTGGAGGAACCGTGTCAGCAAGCTGACAATCGCCAAAGCCCATGGAACTTCATCCCGTGATGGGATGCTCTTGGCAAAAATCACGTGGCAGTCCCCCCCCCCCCCTGGCTGTTGCCATCCACAAGAAAAGTGTCACACAGCCAATCACCACTACTCCGGCAGCTCTACCCTGTGAACCCGCCAGGCAAGACAGCTCAGGGCACAGCAGGCAATCACGCAGAGAGCGACGAGTCACTTTGTGCTGGCACAACCGACACACAGCCCAATGCACGCCTGCAGCCAGCCAAACGCTTCCACACGGATGAGTTGCTGAAAGCGAAAGCTGTCTCTCCCTCCTCTCCCACTCGTCCATCTGCTTTCTCCGCCACCATGCCCGGCGCAGAATCCTACAGCACAGAAAAGGAGGACGACGTCGACTCGCTTCCTTCGACGAGCACGTCCCCCTCCAGCGATGACTTCACCGAAGCCGATTCGGACGCGCAGGCCGAATGGGACCGGTCCCTCGAACAGCTGCAGTTGTTGCTCACCATGATGATCATACCCTGGGTGGGCAAGTATTTCGGCCGAAAGTTTGCTTATTGGAGTACGTGGCTCATGATTCCATAGTGTCAAGAGGACGAAGAGATTTGAAAGAGGGTGACATGGTGCAAGCTTGCTGACGTTCTGGGAAAAACTAGGTTGGTCGCGGTACATGGAATGGATGCACAACGTCGAGATCCGGTGGACGAATAAGAAGGCCTTCAAGATCGCGGGTATTGCTGAAACGGCTGCCACTCTGTGAACACGGGCTTGGGCAGGATAGAAGGATCATGGAGGGAGCTGCATGAAAATTTGGACGAGCGGACCGCATCACCGTTGGTCAGGAGATGGATATTGGTTCAGAGCAAATTACGGAAATGGCTTTATTCAAAATGAGGGCAATACGTCTTGGGCGACAAGATATTTCCGACGACGCCGGACCAGACGAAGATGCGCATGGAGATGCTGAACACGCACGCTTTTTCTCTTGGCATGTGGTTTTCTCGTCCCCGAAAAATGAGGGGGAGGGGGTAGAATATATTTCACCGACAAGCCGATACAAGTGGAAAATTGCATTTGTCTTCATAACTGCAAAAAAGATGCCGCCAGTATTAGGTTGCCATTACTAGAATAATTGTTTCCAAACATCTCCCTTCTTTTTCCGGCAGGAGAATTCCCCAACTCCCTTTGCTAGCGGTGACTGCGCACCTGGAAAAAATTCAAACGTCGCGCGCACATGTGTAGTCGCTGGTCAGTCCCTGCGCTACGACCGCAAAGATGCGATGCGTCATGATAGCGTCTCCTATACAAACGCAGGGATGAATGCGCCAGTGACTAAGCATGTGCCTCAAATTTCAATTTTCAAGCGCCTGAAAACGACAAATGCATTAACTTCACAAACAAAACTCGAAAAAGGAAGAAGGGGTTGACCGCAATGTGGCGAGTGGAAGCGCAAGCAAAAAATACACGAATGCATTTTCCGCCGGCCCTTCCGGCTTGGAAGGGAAGAGGGGGGGGGGAGGGGAGGAGGTGGGTAGCAGCCTTCTAAGCGCCGACCTGGGACATGTTGGGCCTACCAGTGCGCGCGGATCCAAGGCCACCACGAGTCTCCTTGAAAGTCAAGAACAAGGCGGCGGAGAATGACAGCCAAAGGAACCACATGAAAGCGGTACTAGCTTGGATCTCGCGACACCGCTTCTCGGTATCGGCAGAGCCGTACGCGATCCAGTCGTCGGGAAGGTTGGCAGGATTGATGTTCCCGCAGTTTGGAGCACGAAGCTTCGCAGACAGGACAATAGCGTCAATGAAGGTGAAGAGAACGCCGAGAGCATCGATGACAAGCATGACGATTCCAAGGCTTAGAGCTGAAACGAAGCTCGCAGCGATTCCGTACAAGGCGACTATCCAAGAAAGAACCGCGACGAACATGGTGAAGTTGATGGCTGACATGGCCGAGGTGGAGGCGTTGATGTTGTTGGCGATGACATTACCAATGAGAGCCGTGATGAGGAGAATCCACAGCAAGGCCGAGGCCCGGATGATGGCGTTGAGGAGCATGGTGGCGGCAAAAGGGCGCGAGATTCTCGTCGTTGTAGTTCGTGATAGGCGCGAGTTGGACAGAAATTTTTTTGGTCCAAGGCCTGGTATGTATTAAGTAGTCGGGCGCGACTCGAAATCCGAGCGTTCAACCCAAAACGGACGGCAGCGGACAGAGTGGGCTGGCTGGTTGGTTCCGAAAAGTAAGACAAAACAAGGCGAACGCCTTGGACAGAACGGCTAGGATTGTTCCGTGTGCGATAGCGTCTCGATCTTTCTCTCTCTTCTCTCTCTCTTTTTCCTCTCCCAAACCTCTGAACAGGCAACGGCGAGTCTGCAGCGAGGTTTATGTGTTATTTCTTGTTTCAACCGCGATCAGATGAATGGTGTAGTGGTGTTCAGGTTTTGCTGCTGGAGAATGGGTGGGGGTTTTGTGTGGCCGTGAACAGAGAATGAAAAAAAAAAAGAGAACAAAGTGTTGCATGACGGGTTGCCGGGGGCTATGCATGTAGTTATTTGTCTGAACAACGCGGCGGCGCGAACGGTGACTGGTTCGACCGTCATAGACGATTCCCTGATGAAAGAAGGCTTGGCTGGAGCTGAGCTTCCCGGAGCGATCGGCAGCTGCAGGGGTGGTGGGTGTGAGCATGGGGCGTGGGCGCGTGTCCACACTGCGATGGATGATGGATGATGATGCATCATGTCTAGTATGACCTCACCGGCGCTTGACCGGTGTCCCACCCCCAAAGCGCAAAAAAAAAAAAGAAACAAAA
>JARJRV010000107.1:0-22491 GCA_030783925.1 Aschersonia sp. MBC 735 | reverse complement strand
TCCCTCTTTTCGTCACGCATTGCTCAAACTGCGCTGTCTGCTCTCCTTCTCCAGCTCTTCCTCGACCTGTAAGCTCTCCTGCTTCTGCTTCGCTTCACGCAGGGCAAACATGCCCAGAGCATGCAATCTTGAGCCGTCGCCTTTGGGTTCGCTCCCCGCGGCGTCGCCCATGTCGGAGTCGGTGGGGTCGTCTTCCGAGTCGCGGAGCTTGTTGATGCGGTTCTGCAGCTTGACGATCTCGATGGCCCGACGGAGACGCGCTCGGCGCCGGTACGCTTCCAGTTCGGGGAGGAGGTTGTGGTCCGAGGCGGTTTGGCCGCTGAGCCAGATGTGGTTGAGGGCTTCCTGTTGACTGTTTAGTATGCGTACATGAGGGATTGGGAATCAAATGGGAGTTGGGTGGGTTGACCTGGCTGGTGCGGCGTTTTTGGGGGTCCGGCACGATGAGGCCCAGGATGAAGTCCTTGGCGTCTTGGCTGACGTCTTTCCAGTACCGCTCGTGGAATGGCACGGGCGCGGCGGTGCATTCGCGCAGCAAGTCTCGCAGATTTTCGCTGCGGAAGGGCGAGTAGCCACAGAGAAGGGTGTATGTGATGACGCCGAGGGACCACATGTCGACGGGCTTGCCGTGGCCTTTCTGCTCCATGACCTCGGGGGCGGCGTAGCCAAACGAGCCGGCCATGGTCTTGAGGGTCTCGTCCTTGCTGTCGAGGGTCTTGGCGATGCCGAAATCGGCGAGAATGAGATTGGAGTCTGGTTCTCGCGTGAGGTAGAGCAGGTTTTCGGGTTTGAGATCTGCGTGCAGAGGCATGAGATTGATTTGTACGTATTTGAAGAAGGGGGGAAAGAGGGAAGAAAATGGATGGTGGTTCCGGACCTCTGTGAACGACGTCGTTGTCGTGCAGGTAGTTGACGGCCATCATGACCTGTTTGATGGTCTGAGACGCGTCTTTTTCCGTGAACTTGCCCTGGTCGCAGATGCGATCGAACAGCTCTCCACCGGTGGCCAGCTGCGTGACAATGTAGAACTTGTCCTGCGCAATCATCGTCAGTCGATTCTGGGCTGCCCTTGGGAGCGACGCTTCTTTCTATGCAACTCCGGTTTGCCGTGGGTGTGAGAGTAAAGGTAAGTAGTTCTGGAAGCTTACCCGCGATTCAAACCAGTCGACAAACTGCACAATGTGAGGATGTTTGAGCCTCTGGAGCATGTCGAGCTCGTCGTACACCATCTTCTCGTTGCCCTTGACGTTCTTCTTGAGGATGATCTTGACGGCCACCTTGCCCGTGGGGCCGACAGCCTCGCGAACGACTCCATACGTGCCCGCACCCAGTGTCCTGCCGAACTTGTACTTGGCTCTGTGTCGCGGTGTAACGAGATCAGTGTCAGTCATGGGTCACGGGCGTGCAACGCTCTTGATGTCGTGTGAAACGTGGAATGTGCTTGAGCTCCGTCTTCAGCGGGACAAGGTGCTGGGCGAACGTACTTTTTCTCGTAACTCTCGGGTTGGCCATGCAGGCGATTGAGCATGCCTGCAACTGAGAGAGAGGGGAGCATTGATGTCAACAAACGATTGCATCTTGTTCCGCGACGGCAACGTACAACTCATGATGGTCTCCTTGGCAGCGGGGTAACGGCTGGGCCGAACGATTCGAAAGCAGCAGCAAGCTCTTTCTTTGGCGGTGGACAGACGACGGATGGATATGGACGTGGCGCGGGCGGGCGGGGTCAGATTGAGTGCGCTCGCGTCTCGGTCTCGGATGGATTGACGAAACAGAGGATGATCAGGTTGAAGATGGAAGGGGGAGGGGGGCGAGAGGGAGAGGGAGAGGGAAAAATGATGAAAGCCAAGCCCTGTTCGGTGCTTGGACTTGGCAGAAGCGACGACGACGACGATATTAAATATCGAGTGAGAGAAAAACAAGAGCAGGACGCCCCCGCTTCCACTCGACTGTTCGTCCTATTACACAGACACACCAACAAGGCACAGACACGAGGCCCAGCTCCAACGTCAGAGGGGACTTTTTTCTTCCCGTCTTCACAACGTCCCAGGGTCCCCCGCCTGGGTGGAGCCGGCGAGAGGAAGCGTTGCCATGTGGCTGAGCCCTGCGACGTCGAGGACGGTTGGGTGGGCTGGAAGAGTGGCTGAGTGATGAGCAGGTGTTCCTTCACGTGCAATCCCATTGGCCGTGGTCAAGTCGTTCGTTCATGTCTTGTTCTGATCTGATGGAGGGTGCCCTCCCTCGGTGAAGGTGGGAAAGCTCAAAAGTGAGAGTGAGGGTAGGAGAATGCTAGCAAAGCCCAGAATTGTGTGTGCATTGACATTGATTAGCTGCTCTGTCGTGCGAGACAATGTCAACGAGCCAGCTCATGACAATAAGGCAAGGTCCATGACGCTGCCATGGCACCAACCCCACGGCGCCACTCACTCATTCAATTCTCCTGGGCAACGCGACCCGCGGGTCTCCCAAAATTTCCTTTCGAGAAGATGCCCATCAAACCGCCTTGTCTTGCCGTGAACCGCCGCCCATCATGGTCTGCACCACATGCTGCGCCGCACACACGCAAAAGCTCCTTAGGTCAGCCTCGGGTCGGATGCCTGCCGCCTCGAGGCCGCCGACGACGCTCCTGCTCGTCGTTCCCCCCCGACACAGCAGCTCGACGCGGCAGCATGCTCCCCCGATCGCGACACCATGGCCGCCGTCACGATGGTTCAGCAGCTCAAGGCCGCGCAGACTGCTGGGCATAGGCGCCTCTCTGGGGGAGTCGTACCGCGTGCTGGGCGCCTCGGAGAAGCTGTACAAGGTGTGCGGCATGCCGGCCGACTACCACATCTCGGAGCAGGCGCGCAAGAACGACCAGGTAGACAAGCTCGAAGACGGCGAGGAGCTCGGCACGCCCGTGGACGCCAATAACGTCTGGCACAAGGGTACGTTTTTTTGTTCTTTTTGACTCGAGGTGCGCGCGGGACAGGGAGGGAGGAAGGGAGAGAGGAGGAGGAGGAGGAGGAGGAGGAGGAGAACAAGATGTTGCAAGAACAAGAAGAAACCAAAAAGGGCGACAACAACGCACACAATGGCTAACGCAACCATCATGACCACACAAATAGCATTCGCCCTGAAAGCCAGCTTCAGCACCTGGTCGCACGTCACCATGCTGCACCTGTACCTGCTCAACGCGCGCATACGCTGCCTCGACCGCGACGCCTACCGCAACTGGCAGCAGCAGCTGATTGACCACTTCTTCTTCGACTGCGAGAAGAAGATGCACCTCGACCACGGCATCACGTCGTCGGCCCTGCGACAGCGCTACCTCAAGGACATCTTCGTGCAGTGGCGCGGCCTGCTGCTCGCCTACGACGAGGGCCTGGTCAAGGGCGACGCCGTGCTCGCGAGCGCCGTGTGGAGGAACCTCTTCAAGGGCGCGCCCGACGTCGATCCGCGCGCCCTCTGCGCCATTGTCGGCTGGATGCGCAGCGGCCTGGTGGCGCTCGAGGCCGCGTCCGATCACGACTTTGCCCAGCGCGCGCCGGATATCTTGGCGAAGCCCGTCGAGGGCTTCTGGACGAGGCTGGAGGAGACGTTCCAAAAGGCGGCGGCCATGTCGCCATCATCGGCTGTGGCCGCCACCACCAGACCATGAGCGCCCATCCATACCCATGGCCATGTACATGTAATGTAGCATCAGCATCATGGAGCAGGAAAATATCATGGCAATGTCCAGACCGTGAATGAATCAGCATCATGGAGGCACAAACATCATAGCAATGTCCAGACCGTGAATGAATCAGCATCACGGAGGAGGAAATATCATGGCAATGTCCAGACCGTGAATCAGCACCATGGAGAAGCAAACATCATAGCAATATCCAGACCGTGGATAAATCAGTATCATGGAGGAAATATCATAGCAATGTCCAGACCGTGAATCAGCATTATGCAGGAAATTTATGGCAATGTCCAGACCGTGGATAGATCAGTGGAGATATCATGGCAATGTCCAAACCGTAACTCAGCACCATGGAGGAACAAACATCATAGCAATGTCCAGACCGTAGCCCGTGGTTGTGACTTTTTTTTAATTCTTCTTTTCCCCTTGGCTCATCCATCCTTCACCTCTCCCACATCTGCCACTCATACGCCGTCCCATTCTCCTCCCGCCTCTCGTCGCCCTCCTCGCCCGTCCACTCCCTCCACTCCCGCGCCGTCCTCCTCGTCCACGCCCCCAAATCCAGCTTCAGGAACGTGTCGCACTCAAACTCCCTCTCGATGCTCGTGAGCAACACCCTCGACACCACCCCCCTCTGCAGCGCCTGCTCGTAGATCTGCCCCCCGCCCATGACGAACACGCGCCCTACCGTCTCCCGCTTCACCACCTCCAACGCCTCATCCAACGACGCGACGCGCACGCTCCCCCCGCCGCCACCACCATCCCCCGCCGTGCGAGAAATCACAATGTTCAGCCGATCCTTGAGTGGCCGGAACCGGGGCGGGATCGACTCCCACGTCTTCCTGCCCATGATGACGGCGTTGACTGCCTGCGCGACGTCAGTGTCTTGGTTTGTTTGGTCGGCGGAAGATACGGACTCGTGGCGGCGCGCGGGTGGTGACGCGCGCAAAGTACTGCATTTCGTTGCGGAGGCCCGTCCAGGGCATGGTGCCGTTGAGGCCGATGCCCATGGAGCGGGTGGCGGCGACGATGAGCGTGACTTCGGGGGTTTGCATCGTGGGAAAGCGAAGGTGAAGGTGGTGGTGGTGGTGGTTTGGTGGTTCGGTGGTTCGGTTGAGGAGGTTAGAAACGAGGGTCGGAGGTTGAGGGTTGTGGTGGGTGAGGAGGAGGAGGTGCGGTCGGTCGGTGCTGTCGCGAGTTGGCTTGGGTTTTTGCCCGACGCGGCCATGTATGTATCATGTGGCACATGTGAAGCGCAGTGGGATGACTTTTTGGTGACTGCACGCATGGATGCTTTTTTAACTTTATCCTTCATGTCTACTTCATTCTTCATTTTCCACCATTGTCCACGAGGAAGCGCAGTGGGATGACTTTTTTGGTGACTGCACGCATGGATGCTTTTTTTACTTTTATCCTTCATGTCTACTTCATTCTTCATTTTCCAACATTGTCCACGAGGAACTGTGCATAGATGGAGAGAGGTTTTGCCTGCCGTGGCGGTGCGAGCGCGTGCTCATTGACTTGTAAACGACGATGACAACGATAATGAGAGGCTAATTTATTCACATTGACAAATGACTTGCAAGACACTACATCCTCCCCTCACAGCTTGGAAACAGGCGGCAGGATAGCCACATCGTGAAACGGAATGCTCAAATGGCCATAGATGTGATTGAATCTAGTCGTCAGATTGCTCGCTCAATCAGTTACAATTCTCTTTCCCAAGCTCCAATCTTCAAGACAGTAGCCAAATCTCAGCTGGAACAAGACTCACCGATCGCTCCCGAAAAACGGCGCAACCTCGCCCCTCGAATTCGTCACCAAGAACCACGGACATCCAAACGCCCCCGACGCGACGGCCTTGCCCGTATCCTCGACCAACTTCTGCTTCATCTGCGCCCTGCCGTCCATGATGCTCCGCACCTCATCCTGTGTGAAGAGCAACGTACCCCCGCCGCCTGGCGTCTCGGTCGCCGCGGCAAGCAACGCCGCCAGACTCTCCTCGTCCACCACGTCGGCGTTGGGCGGCGCCCAGAACCTGTCCAGCAGGAAATGGAGCGTCGACAGGAACACCGGCCGCGGGTACGTGGCCTTGATGAAGAGCAGGGCGCGCAGGGCCGATTGGGTCTTGCCGTTCTCGAGCAGGTTCTGGGGCGTGGCGAAGGTGCGGATTCCGACGCGGGATGCTGCCCTCCGTGAGTCGTGGGCGAGGTATTTGGCCTTGGCTGGGACTTTCCACGGCGGCTGGTTGCCTGCGAGAGGAGGGCAGGGACGTCAGATGAATGAAAAAGAATAACGACGACTCATTGATTTGCACCTTGTACTTGGCAAAGGCAAGGGGGGGGGAGTGTGTACCCGAGAGATGGTTGATGGCTCCGAGAAAAACGGGATGAAAGCTGCAAGAACCAAGCACGCCTTCGGGTCAGGCACGTCATGTTGGGAGGGCGTCGTCGTGACTTTGCTTACTCTACCGTCACATGGTGGGCGGCCAGGTTGTCCAGGTTGGGGTACAAGTCGGCGAAGCACACGTAGCTGAAGAAGGACGCTGTTCACAGTTGGTGAGCTGGATAGGAGATGAGGCAAAGGGGTGCAGAAGACGTACAAATGTCCAGGTAGCAGTCGATGTGTCCTCCAGCCATGATGATGATGCCGGTGCCGTCGTCGCACGCTGGAGGTGATGGTAAACCCAAAGATGATGGAGGACGAGGACGAGGACGAGGTTGAAACGACGAAATGGTCAACGAATTGCGAGACTTGTCCAAGGAGCAACAAACAGCCAAGCCGCAGCCGAGGCCCCGGAGCTGACGACTAATCCACCCCGCGTCGCGTCACTCCGGGCTTCCGCCATCCATCCCAAGTCTTGTCGCGGCAGCCAGCACCAGGGGATGGGGATAATACGTAAAAAGCAAGTCGCTATTTCACAAGGCTGATTGATGGTCAGCTACGCCTTTTTTTTGACGTGACCGCATCAGTCGTCACCACTTCTACGAATGTCAGTCAAGGTCAATCCTTTTCTAAAGCAGCACCCTTCCCCGCCAACATCAATCAGCCACATCTCGGTCAATCCAACAAACCTCAGCTCAGCAACAACCGCATCTCGGCCAGTCTTCCACCAAGACACACACACACACACACACATCTCAGTCAACGAGAGCAGCTTCTCCCAAACCCCAGCCTACCCCAGCACCACCTCCGCAATGCCACCCAAGCCCGTAGCCCTCGTGGTCGGCGCCTCCCGCGGAATCGGCCGCCAAGTATCCCTCGATCTCGCCCGCGCCGGCTACGCAGGTACAGGCCCCCCCCGTTCCTCCCCCGGATCATCACCATCATCATTGACGGGACGCAGTCGTCGTGGCCGCCAAATCCACCAGCGACCCTCTCGCGACGCCCTTCCCGCCCGACCCCAACTCGGCCCAAAGCACAATCAACACCGTCGCGCGCGAAATCGACTTATTGGGCGGACAGGCTCTGCCGGTGGCGGTGGACGTGCGGCACCCCGAGAGCGTGCATGAGCTTGTGGCCAAGACTGTGTCCGTACGTTCCTCTTCCCTGCCTGCCATGCTGACCGTAGGCATCGTCTCACCCCCTTGTCGAGTGCTTTGTTGACCGCTATGGGGGATCATCAAGACCCTCGGCCGACTAGATGTGCTCGTGTACAATTCTGGCGCGATATACTGGGCCTCCGTGGCCGATACGTCTCTCAAGCGGTTCCAGCTCATGCAGGCCGTCAACCCCGGAGGACTGTACGCCACGGTACTCACGTGTCTGCCGCATCTCAGGGCATCTCAGGGCCGCATCGTCGTCGTCAGCCCGCCCATCTACTCGCGCTTCTTCCGCGGCAAGACGGCCTACGCCATGGGCAAGGTGGGCATGAGCGTGCTGACAAAGGGACTGGGCATGGACTTGGAGCGCCAGGGCGCCGTGGCGGCCGGCATGGCCATCTCGAGCCTGTGGCCTGCCGTGGCCATCGAGTCTGCCGCCACGGCGAGGTTTGTTGGCGGGGAGGACCAGACGCGCCACCTGCGCAAGGCGACCATCTTCTCCGACGCAATACTGGCCATGCTGCGTAAGCCGGCCGCTGAGGTCAATGGCCAGTTGCTCCTGGATGAGGATTTCCTGAGAGACCGGTGCGGAGTCGTTGATTTTGTCAAGTATAGTATGGTTCCTGGCGCGAGGCCCAGGAGAATCATGCCTGCCCGATTGCCTGATCTCACGGTGGCCGAGCAGGATGATGAGGGCCAGCGCATTGACCTGGCGAAAGCAAATTTGTAGAGACTCGCTTCACTGGCCCAGTGTCTCTGAAATCTTACAGCCGGAAAAGAGAAGCGGAAAACAGACCCCATAACAGTGCCTTTGAACATGGCTCTTCGCCAACTTTGTATTGAAGTAACGCCGTGGTAGGTGACAAAAATAATGACGAGCAGGCTTTGTAAAAGTCAGGAGACTGGAAAAGGCCGTACACCGCTGCAGTCAAGATAAACTCCTATCGTGGGCTACAAACATGCCGCTTATTTCTTTTCCTGATACATTTTTGATAATTCTGGAGACATAGGGACAGCGTGAGGGAGAAAGGGGGGGGAGAAGAGGAACAGGGGTTTGTTTAACAACAAGTCGCAATACCTTTCCATCAAATGCCGCCACAAAATGCAAGTCATTTCTGGTCCGTTCTGTCTGTCAGTTTCGGCACCTGTGCCTCCAGCGCCGATGCACCCCTCAAAGACGCGGTGATCCCAAATGCTGCTCTGTTTTTCGAGGTGTCTGACTGCTTCAGAGTTCTTCTCGGCTCTGACTCAGCGCCCCGACGCCCTGCATGAACTCGATGTCTCTAATCACGTCATTGAACACCTTGCTGAGGTTGCCGATGACCTTGTGCCGGTTCCACTCGTGTCTCGACCTCCATATCTCATCCATGAGCTCTCGGTTGATCTGCTCCAGCTGCTCAATTGTACATCCCGACGTGCCTTCCGTCAGACGTCCCAACAGATTCTCAATCGCACCTTCCACGGACAGAGGCTGCGACGAGGAAGAGCCTGGATATCGCGTCGAGTCGGCATCCTGGGACGGTCCCGCACCAGTGTGGCCGCTAGATTGGCGTGCCTGGGATTGCAGTGAGAAAGGACTGCTCGTTAAGTTGCCTCCTTCTGCCGCTCCCTCGCGTCCACCGCCGCCGCGGGCGAGACCTCGTGCTTGCGAGTGAGGCCAGTAGTCGCTCGGACTGGCTTGGCTTGGTGTCTTCAGCGTGTCTGGCAGATCAGCATCAAGATCGTTTCCGGCGCCTTGAGCCGTTCTGTGGTTACCATTCGTGAGCTGGGTGCTGAAGTTGGACGATCTGTGGGTGGAAGGGTCTGACGTCTTGGTCGAAGAGGCGTCGTTTACGACAGCCGACGGCGAAACCCCGGGGGGTAATGATGTGACTGCTGATCTTTGTGAAATCTGCGTCGGCCCGGCATATTCATTTGCCACCGAGCCATCCTCCGACTTGGTAGGCGGACCCATGGCCGACCCTTGGGTCGCCGCAGTCTGGCCCTCGACGTCAGTCATCTGCACATCGCCGTGGTCCTTGGGTACTCCTCCCAGGACGAAGCTGTTGGCGGCAGCAGCGGCGGCGGCGCCATTTCCGGCGTGTTCGGTCTCCTGCTCATTCCGTGCGCGGCCGGTCGGGCTGCGCAGCTGGAAACGAGCACTTGTGCGTGATCCTGGGACGGCCTCGCCCAGTGTGAGCGGTCCTTGCGAATCGCTGTCGTTTGCGCCTCCCAGGTCAGACTGAACGCGCTCGAGTACTGACTGCATAGCCTTGCGTTTTCGTTCCTTCTCCGCTGCCTGGGCAGCCCTTTGTACCTGACGCCGATGCAGACCTTCCCAATCAATGTGCGCGTGCGCCGAGGTCGTCTCGATGCTAGCGACATCGACCTCAACGTTACTCAGCAACTCGTTGGCCTTGAGTGTGCGCTCCTTGTCTCCAATATTCCTCGCATCCTTGGCGAGGGCCTTGATGTCAAATAGAAAGTCCTTGGGACGAGCGTAAAACCCGTTTGACAATCTCTCCTCGATCGTCGTTGTCTCTAGATTGTAGAAGCACTTGCCAGTGACAGTGTCGCGCAGGACATCGTGGCCGTACTTGTCTTTGACAATCTCATAAGGCCTGACAAGACCCTCGCTGATGTCTGGTCGTACGAAGTTGGGGTCAGACTCGGCGAAAAGGTAGTCGATGTGATTCTGGGGGATGACCGGCTGCCTAAATTTCTTGTACTTGCGATTGATCTGATCCATTATGGGCTGCAGTTGTACTTTCAGAGCATTGAGTGTCTGGTGATCTTTTCGCTTCTGCGCCTTGGCTTCTTCTTTGGTCGGCGGCTTCGGCGACACAGTGGGAGCAACGGATAGATCCTCCAATACACGCTTTTTTCGGTTTTCGGGATCTGGAAACTCGGCCGGTTTCTTCTTGATATAGTCGAGCGTTGCGGAGAAATATTCCATGCGGTTTTCCTGTCAATATACATAACATCAGCGTCGAATAATGGATGCGCTAGATGATCTGCGACAAGTGCATCAAGGGAAGGGGGAAATTCCGTCTTACTCTTTCAGGGCGTGTGAGCTCCATCCGATTTTTTTGGGAAAACCCGAACAAGTCACGCAGTAACCCGCTTGGCAGGCTTGATTTATCGCTTTCTGCCGTTGCCAAAACAAGTACAGGATCTGTTGGAGCAATCGACCGCAGCATGGTCTGAAAGGTTACAAGGGCAATGCTGCCGACCAGCGTGGCGTACCAAGCTTCGACGTTGGGGATGTAGATGACGCTGGGCCTGTGGCGCCTGATTTCGGTAAAGAGGCCAACGATGACCTGCTCCATAGCCTACGGAGTCTGTCAACATCTGGGAGACACGAAGTAATGGAGCACTGGCGTGGAAGGAAAGAAAGACACGTACCCGTCCATCCGCGAGAAGCGCTGGCAAGTCAAAGTTCTGAATGTGGACACCTTCTAAATAGTGCAAGATGGCTGGCGCGAGGTAAGCCTGGCCCATGCCCTGGGAACCAAAAATCAGGAATCGAGGCCGGAAGACACGTGAGCGCTCAAATTCTTGTTGCATAGCCTCGCGTGCGAATCCATGGTCCTCGTCGTCATACTGCTCATACAATGCTTCCTCGAGTGACGTCGTCTTCTTCTTTCTCGGCAACAGATCGTCCAAAAGCCGTTTGGCATCACTCAACCGAGTCCGAAGCAATGGCTCCACGGATTTCGGTAACGGCTTTGCCCCAGACGTAGCTGAGCGTTCTGAAGAGGGGATGAGCTTCTTGATGGAGATCATAAAGTCGGAAGCATGAACACTGATTTTGTTCGCATCGACAACGAGTTTTTCCGTCGAGCTGTAAATTTGGGGGTAGGTTCGCTGGATGGAGTTGAGCGCTGCCTCCGTACACAGGGCTCTCAGATCGGCACCGCCGTAGCCTTTCGTCTTCTCGGCAAGAGACGTCATGAACTTGGGAGACAGACCCCAGTCCTTGGTATGAATATTCAAAATAGATCGGCGCCCATCGATGTCTGGTAGAGGAAAATAAAACTCTCGGTCGAATCGACCAGGTCTCCGAAGCGCAGGATCAATGTTGTCGGGCCTGTTCGTGGCCCCAATGACAATGACTTGTCCTCGGCCGTCCATACCGTCCATGAGGGCCAGGAGGGTTGACACAATAGAGGCATGGATTTGTTCCTGTTTGCTGGATCGGACCGGCGCTAGACCATCGATCTCGTCGAAAAAGATGATACTCGGCTGCGTCTTTCTTGCTTCTTCGAACAGTAGTCGCAGCTGCTTCTCGGCCTCGCCAACCCATTTGCTCAGCGCGTCGGCGCCCTTGCGCATGTAAAACGATATCTTTCGTCCGCCCGAGCCGATGGAATTGGCAAGCGCTCGGGCCAACAGGGTTTTTCCCGTTCCCGGAGGCCCATGGAACAACACCCCACGAGGCGGAGTTACGTGAAACTTGGCGAAAAGCTCCGGATACAGCAGGGGGAGCTGGACCATCTCTTTGAGCTGGTCGATATGACCCTGCAACCCTCCAACCTGGCTGAAGTCCACGTTCATGTCGACACCAAGAGGATCGGCATCAGCCAAGGCTTTCCTGTCCTTGATTTTTCCGACATTGGGAGTGGCTTCAGCGTTCAAGCCGAGCGGGCCCGGCAACAAGCCGCCAGTGGGAGCTGCAGAGGTTGGTGTCATCCCGATGTTCCCGGCGACGCTGGACCTATGAACCATTTCATCGTCGCTGCTGTCCGAGTCGACACCACCGGCGGCGCCAGTGCCCCATGGACCACCAAGGAGAGAGCCGCCGCCGCCGCCGCCTCCGAATGGGCCGAACGTGGTGTTCAAATTACGTTCCCATCCGAGCGTAGCACCACCCTTGCGCCGTCGAGCTGGTGTGGGGGCTGGATCTTCGACCTCTTCTTCCTCGATGTTGGCAGCGGTCAGAGGTGGCATGTAGTAGTTAACGCGGGTACGAGCACGTCGAGACTCTTGGTAGACAATCGGTGACTCGGTCCTGGGCCGACGGCGCTGCCGAGAAGACTGTCGCAGCTCGCGAGCTTCTTCGTCCAGCTCATCGATATCAAGGTCGTCATCGGCGGAGTCTCCGCCCCGCCGGGAGTTTCGGGCACTTCGCCGATTGCTTCTGCCTCTTGGCGTTGGACTTTCCACGTCATCAGCTTTATTTTGTGACATGACTTCATCCTCGGATTCGTCACCAGGCTCAAAATCGCTACTTGGCTCCTGTGTAGATTTCTTGGAACGACCTCGCGTCAAGCGACGAGTCGTGGCAGCTGCATCGTCTGCAGTCTCCTCGGCCGCTTTGTCTTCGTGTGTGACACCAGATCTTGACGCACGTGTCCTACGTGTAAGTGGTACATCATCGTCGTCGTCGTCGTCCTCATCGTTGGCCGCCGCCGCCGCCTTGTCCTCTTCTGCTAATTTTGCTGGCTCAATGATGTCATCTTCCTCCAAAACGTCAACTCCCTTCTGTTCAACCGCTTCCTTCTTCTCAATAACTTTATAGTCATGAGACAGCTCGTCCGGGTCGTCCGGGTTGTCCGGGTCGTGGGCAACGTGGCTGCTGCTTTCTTGCGTTGCTTCCTCGATAGTTTCGGGTGCTGCGACTGCTGTCTTGGCTGAGCGGGAGGGTCGACGAGGGCGGGACGGTTCGGGGCTGCGGCTGTGTGATTCATACGAAGGAACGGCATGTCTACCGGAGTTGGATAGTTCCACGAAGTCATCAGCGTCCGCCGTGTTTGCGCGGGTTGCTCTTCGTGGGGCACCCTCGACCGAGGCCTTGGGGACCTTGAGCTTAACAAGCTTCCTGTGACCCTCAGACTCCTCCACGTCATGCTCGTCTTCCTTGGCTCCATCCGAGTCGTCGATAATGATCTCGTCTGCATCCTCGTCGGCGCTGCTTTCTCTGTAATTGTGCTGCGTCCGAGCTGCCTTTCGCGTACGGCGTCCGGCTGCATTGACAGGCGCGTTCTCTTCTTCTGATGCATCCTCGGGATAAGAGTTTTCCTCGAAACTATCGGAAAATATCTCTTCATCGTCGTCGATGTCAGAGCCTGCGTAGCGGGCGCCTTTTCTTCGGCCGCCACTTGGTCGCGATGCTCGGGAGGGACGAGACTTTTTGGAGCTTCTTGATGCTACTCTGGCCTCGGAAGGGTCAAAGTTCTCATCTTCGGAATCAGACTTGTTGAAATCAAAGGACTCCAGCGCTCTCTTCCGCTTGCTGCCCATTGTGAAGAGACGGCGTGCTACGCGAAGCACCTGAAGTTCGCTAGGGTGGAAGTAGATACGCAGTATGCCTCTAATTCAAGTATTTAGATGGCAATGTTCCAGCAGAGCAGCAGCGCGTAAGGTCCCGTGACCAGTCGCTGAGGCTTGTGCACGGCTAGCCACAGAGCTTAGCCACTCCAATGGAGTCGTCGGGAATAAGGCGGGATAACTACCCTGTCGGGCCGGCTAGCGATTACGGCAGCCTTTGTGAATGTCCTCGGGCACTTCTCCAGCCAGATATCCGATACGCGCAACAGTCAGTCAAGCCCAGTATGCATTGTGAGAGATGGTCGAAATGTACGCATCTGGGCTCTTGAGCACTCTGCGACCTTTTTTTGCTTAGCCCGTCATCCAAAATTCAAACATCGCAGATAATTGGATGCCGAGTCCATGACCGCGATGCGCGGAAATACAGCGAACGTCGCATAACGAGTGCGGAAGCACCCAGTGTCGGCTTCGCCCCGCAATGAGAGATGAAGCACTTCAAAATCCCGAAGAACCCCGGCCCCTACGATGTGCTGTGCTCCTCCCATGTCACACGACAGATTAGGCATATCTTTGCACACATCAATGCATGGGCTTGCCGCTTGACGCGACTTGTTGTGCAGGATTCATTGTGTCACAAGCGCCGCGCGGAACATCGCCACAAAATATCTGCTCCAACATAGCCAGCCGTTCTGGCTCGGGTCGACAGAAACCTCGACACCTTGACTTCGGCCACCGCAATGAGCAAACACTCGGACACGCCGAACGGAAAGAAACGATAGCTGCAGCGAGCCCCAGTTTCCGTGCTGACATCGGGCATTAGGAGTGGATTCATTGATGATGGCGCCCGCACCCAACCAGCCCAACGACGTCGGAATTTGTGATCTGACTCACCTCGGCCATCATCAGCCAGTCCTAAACGGCCGTGGTGTTTGTGTGGTGGAAAGCTTGGCATGCAGCTTCATCCGCCCATGTCGAGGTTGTGGAGACGGGGAAGCTGCCAGGGAGAGAAGGGAGGAGCAGCCCGGCCCTGTCGTCGTACATACCCTCCAACTTTAGGTGGCAAGGCAAGGAATCCATCACCGCAAAGGTGCGGAGTTTCGCTTCACCTGACCTGCTGTCGTTCAACTCCAGGCATCCAATAGACAAACGGAATCGTTCCGAAACATCGAAATGTCGCCGGGGGCCGAGATAAGCAGCAGGCAGCAAGTGGCACCAAAGTCCATCTATCTTGTGCGCCAAAGTCGATATCAGAAACTTAAAAACTCACACACCCCCTCACATGCACCCATTCCAAACGAGTCTCCGTGATTTGTCTAATCTGTTGGCTCCTCCCAGTGGCTGCATGGATCAAAGGGTGCGAGCAAGAGACAGTCTTGCTCCGAGACCAGCTGCAAGCCGTCGGTTCATCCAATTCTGAAGCTCTTTGACAACAGGAACAAAAAAGCAAAATGCTCACTTGCCGCTCGCCGGTGACTTTCTTCATTCAAGAAACTCTCCTTTCTGGCTAGCTGGAGCACCTGGTCGTGCACATCATCACCAATACCATCACCACCACTGCCATCATTATTATCAATCTCATCGTCGTCGACGCAGCGCTGTCGGCGCTGAGTTTTATTTTTTCTAAATTCCCTTGATGCGGAAGAAGACACCTCCGTCGAGCGGCTGGATCTGATCTATCTTGCCATCTAATTTTTCTCGCATAATCTATCTTTTCTCGAGTGCTCTTCGCTCTGAGTTTCATACATCTTCTCCCTCCTGCGAAGATTATCATGAACGGCTCTTCGCGCTCGCCTCCTCCGCCACCCTTGGACTTGACGTCCTTGCCATCCCCCAAATTCAAACTGAACAGGTCCGACACGGCCCAGTCAGATGTTGCTGGCACACCTAACAGCAAGGTACATGAAGCAAGAATACCGAGGCAAAGAATACCCCAATACGCTAACATCATGAGTTGCCTCAGCCGTCGGTCTCCTCCAGCGCAGCGTCTGGCTCCTTCTCATCGTCCCTCAAGTCGCCTACTTCTTTTATCAAGACCACACCGACGGTCAATGTGTATACCACTTGTGGTCGACACACTGACCAGCTTTTGTTCGGTGGACCTTCGCTGAAGGATCTCGCGCGTTCCATCAAAAGAAGGTTTTGAGGGGCTCGTCCTTTGAAAGCAAACCCCCAAAGAGAGCCATCAGCTTCACCACTCAGTCGTTACTGGCTAGCACCAATCGACTTAACATCTCCCAAGTCACGACGCGACCGACGAGGAGGAAGGGAAAGGGGGTAAATATGTTTAAGGTCCGCAGCAGGCTCAGCGGGCATAAGACATTCAAACAACCAGATTCGAGCTATCATGTTGGTGAGGCAGTGGCATAGATCTTCGTTGTCGAATCTCATAATACCCTGCATAGATGCATGAAGCTTGCAGTTATCATGGTGCCTCTTTAGGCTGTGTTCGCAAAATGGGAGAGCGGTCTCGTGAGCTTCTTGTTACACATTGTTCGTACTCAGCATCGACCATGCGCTCGTGTCCACAGTAATACAAATTCTCATCAAGCTATCAGTCATCGTACCCATACAAGTGCGAACCAGCGTATACATGGGGGTACATATTACCTCAGAGATTTGTCGGATGATCTGCTTCGTGCACGATAAGCCTCAACTCTGAAGTCGATTCGCTGTAGTCTCTGCACCAAGAGCCCATTCCCACGGCTGCATGGTGCAGAACCAGATTGAGCCTCAATCTAGTCCGCCGAAGTGATCTCCCACTGGCTGGAGCGCGGCTAATGACGCGTCAAGGATTTTGACGCTATATGTCGTAACATGCAATCAAGGGCGAGAGCAACGCTTCGACCATCGGAGAATGCTCAAGATGAGGTAAGGTCATCGATGACCTGTGTTCCAGTTTGCCTGCAGGAAACCGGTATTCTGGGGACGACACATCCCGCGACTTGAGCGTCGGGAGCACGACGTTATGCGAACACCCACTACCTCGATTACGCGTCAGATCTAGATTTCACGATTGCCTTGTTGCGGATATTCGCCATTCGGAGTCTACGGAATCGATTCACATCATTTGTAGACGGCATGTTTGAACCCTCCATTTAAAATCGTCGAGTGACTCTAGAAAGAACAAGATCGGCGCGACTAGAGCTTTACAATTTGCCAGATTTTGGCATGTGGTGTCCACCTTCTGCTTGATTCGAATCAAGGTGGTCTTGTTGACTGTAGATGGCAAGGGAAAAATGCAACACGGACTTTTATTCTTGCCAAACGCTGCCTGCCGGTGTTTCGCACAGGCATGCGGCGTTTGTAGCGCTTCAACGGTATTATCAGATGCAATGATCAGGTTGGAATGTAGAGTAGCAAGGAAGCACGACTGCGAATGAGAGCTGGGCGGATTAGTTGCCATGACGCTTTGCATGCGTTCTTCAATGTCAAATGGCACCCTCGGCCGAGATCGGCTTCGTGCTGCCATGGTGGTCGGGTTCATCAACATGGCACACTCGGTAGTTACCGCGCGCGGGCCGCTTTTTATCGAAGTTAAGTTGGCACCTTGTCAGGCGTGAACCCTTCTCCGACTTTGCTCAACTCTTATGGCTAAATCGTTTCTTCTGATGTGTTCTTCGCAAATTTATGAGGTTGCCGCGCGCACTCGCATACCGTTCCCGGGGAAAACAAGTTCTCGGACTCGAGCTTGCTGGGCACGGACGTCGTGCTTCGTCCCATCCGCGCCTTTCGTTCACCTACAAGCATGCCTCGGCAAACGTCCCAAGAGCTCGAGGCCCAAAATAATGTGAGCCGATGTCGCAGTTGGCTGGCACTGACGGAAGTCAGGCCACGATTATAGCCATCAGGCTTGTATTATCATACTGTAATCCAAAATGGTACCCTGTGCACTGCTATTAGCTGCATTAGGAACGCGCCACCCATGGCGCCGCTGATCGCGCCCCTCCAGGCAAAGAGTGTCTCAGTGCGAGGTGTCGATGGGTAAGTTCATGTTCACGATCTGAAACTCGTCGCAAGCGGCAGGCTTTGCAGCAAAAGCGATAGCGCCGAGGTTTGACGCTGTGTTCAGCTACGTCGGAGATGACGTACCTATTGAGAGACTGTTCGTCCTGGTTCCGCACAGTCAGCGTTGTCAAAGGTGCATGGGACTGGCTGACGATAGTCTTCGTACCTGTCTGCGGTTCTCATACTTTCTTTTCAATCCACGCTGAACCTCCTTCTGATGGCGACATTCTAGCGACAGTTCGGTCCCGGGAACATGTGTTGTACATAGCTGCGCTGGACGGGGTAGCATCGATCTGCCTTGCGTAAGACTCAGCGAGTTTCACTTTAAGCACACCATCGACAAGCATTCGGTCATGCCAACATGTCTTGCGAGCAGTATGGGGCTTCAATGCTAGCGCTCGATGAGAAAACCTATTTGGCAACGACTTGAGATGAGCTGTCTGGTTTTTGGGCACCTTCATCGCTGACGTGAACCCTTCAATTAGCCTTTTCTTTCACCTCATGGCTTCCAGATGAGAAGACAAGAGCCCAGTTCAGCTGCACGATGAGCGGCGAGTCCAAAGATGATATAGCTCCAAACTACTACTGATCGTTGAAGTTGAATCACGGTGATGGAGCTCCAAATTTACGCTTTATGGTATCAGCCGATGTGAATTTGAGGTGCTCCGCGCAAACGCTAATGTTCGTCATCCTGCGCAGCTCATACCAAACAAATAGTACCGGCGGTTCATGTGAAAATGAGATGCTGCCTGTACGGCTGACTAGTTTCAGAATTCCGGCGTGTCGCATCAGCTTCGTATACTGCGACGCGATGCTACCCATTTGCGTGATTCTCGTCCTCAACAAGGGCTTGTTTGGGCACGACCAGGTAACGCCGTACGTACATATGGACGTCTGCATCACTAGTATTGAGAGGCCCCTGCTGCGAAGGGACGCTGCTAAAGTCATTACAACGTAAGCAGTTTCCACGTATCGTTGTATCTCGACGCGACGCAGGGAGGTGATCCAGTGGGAAGAGACATGTTTTTTTGCTAAGCGCAGTGAATTTAACTCTGCTTGAAATAACAAATTTGTCGTTTCCTAAATCTCTGACATGTCATCAGCGACACGAGCTGTTATGCGATCAAGTTGACGAGGTCACGGCTATAGAATCCCGTACGAGCAGAAAAAGTCGACAGCATCTTGTGAACAGAAGATACGATACTAGACCACGAACAGCGCAAGCCCCAGCTCCTTCAGCCGCGGCTGCCCGCTGGCTGGTGTGACTCGGCAGCTGCAAACATGGATTGGGGCAAGAGCGTCGCCGAGGCAGTGACTTGCAACCAGAGCTCCAAAGAAAGGATCCTGACAGTCTGCGAACCAGAATTATCCACGTCGCGAAGCATCGTCGTCAGGAGTTGTTTCTATTTTTTCTTTCCTTTTTAAATTGCTAGCCAAGGGCGCAAACGATGGAGTATATTGCTCGTATCGTCCGTCTCGTACTGCCCCTCCCCTTCCTTGAGCAGCTTACAGAGCATCGTGCCTCGCTGGCTCCACTGCATCCGTCGAAATGGAGACAAGGCGTGGTTTGTGAAGACCCACGTTCCTTCGTCCACCTCGAGTCAAAGGCCTCAGAACGAAGACGACCCTGTTATTGCCGCTGCCGCACTTGTACTGCAAGAACCGACAAGCGCAGATCATGCAGCATTTCGTGCTGCACGTGGAATCCCCCCCCCCTCATTCATCGAATCATGGGGATCAAAGAATAGTTTCTTCGTCGAGGGGTCGCTTGGGTGGACGACGACGACGACGACGACGACGACTGACACGGTCTCGGAAAAGGGGCGAACCGACCGGGGGCCGGCCTGCCTTTCCGCTAATAAGGCAATGGTAGTGACGTCCAGCAATGGCCCCTGTTCACGGGTCATCTATTATTGTTATTGACCACGGCACTACGACGTCATGCCATAGAGAGATCTAGTATGCTCAAGCTGCGAGTGTACGGTCACCTTTCAATGTTTGTGAACGCGAAAACGTTCGCCGGCGACGGTAGTGCTGTTGGAGCGAGCATGGTCAGAACCCGAGGCAACAAATTGGTAGCCCGTGATATTGAAGGGGCACCAATTCCTCGAACCATATGATGAACCACTGATCATGCACCGTACTGACGGGACGAGGGCAAACGTGGGCATCGACATGGCAGCGCCAACGCCGTTGCCGTGTAATTTACAAATACGGGCACGACAGATGAGCACAGGTTGTAGTGCAACAGGCCTCATCCGACTGGTACGAAGAGCATTGAGTAAACGGAGGCTATTCGGGGCGCTCACATTGACACAACGTTCGCAACGCGCTTGACCGTTGGGTCTACCAGGTACACACCAAGGCGGAGAGGAGGTTGGAATTGCAGCTCCTCATGCACGTACATAAGCACATACATATGTACGTGAGTGGTCAGAGAATGGTGTGTTCATGCCCCGATCTCCATCGCCTTCTCCCGCGTCCCTCTCCATGGAAAGGCAAGGCTCGAGAGGGCCTCGGTCGAGTCGACTACTTGGCCACTCTCGATATTATAGAAACGGCTGCAATATGTGGAGACGGTCACCATCAACCATCATGTCACATGAAAGAGGGTTGCTAAGGTGAGAATCATTTGCAACTGTGAAGGCAAGAGAGGCTGGCGGGCTTTGGAAGTAGTCCGCGCTCCGTGTCCTTTGGTTTTCTTCTCGATCTTCTTCCTGTCGCCCCGCTTCATAGTGACTTTCATGACACCACCGAGAAAACTAGCACAATGAATTTACGCTAGCAGATGCTTTTCCCTCGAATGGGTGACACTCGGGTTGTTCAGCATTTGGGAAGCTGTAAAGTCGAGCAGCGTTGCATAACAGATGAACTTGTCCGAGTCACCAACGCATGAGCACCCGTCCTTGTAGCACCAGCAGCCCAACGGCTGATCGATATGGACCACGCGGAGAAATCGCTCGTGAAGCGTGAAGGTGACGACAGATGCTGCCGGAGCGATGTTTTGGCCATGGTGAGGCTACTGCTGCATCCATCGTCGGTTACGAGCTTTTCGGGCTCGCGACATGATCCACCCAAGGCGCCAAGACGGCGACCGCCAATCTTCTTCCTCCTCATGCCCCAAGTCATGGTACCCCAGTTTAGCACGGTGCGCATCAATGCCACGATCAGCAGTGCACCCAATCAAATAGGCCGACCCGACACCCTTCGCGGAAACTGGTGCATTTGACTCGGATTGTGCGGGAAGGGATAATAGGGGGGGGAGGTAAAATGGTTCGCATGGTGACGGTTCGGAATTGGCCTCGCCGCAGTGAAACGTGAAGTGCAGTCCCACGTACCGGACCGCAGGCCATCTTGATGCGATCAGCACGCACGCTTATTTCCACCTCATCTTCTTTTATCTCTTTCCCGGATACTGTTAGCGCACAGTAATCGGCGGTGACTTGGAGCAAGCAGCGGCAGACGATGACAAAATATGTAGGTCTGTCCGAACGAGGCTACCCTGCCGCTGACGAATATCAACACGGGCGCGGGGTTTGAAGGAGGTCCAGGAGGGCATGAGCTTTGTCTTATAGCTCGTGGCTGGCACGCAGCGGACCACAATGAAACCTGCATGACTGATGTGGATGAAGGGAAAAGCCTCTTTGAGCACGACTACGGAGTACGTCGTATCCACTCGCCTCTGGCGTCGGGACATCAGGCTCAATGAATGGTTTCGACTACATGCCATCCATGTGTGCCCCGCAGCAATCAAGCTCCCCATCACCAGTCATTGGCTCATGGTTTCGTTGATTTGCCATCGAGGGAAGGAACCAGATCAAATCGCAAGCCAGGTGGGCTGCGTTGGATGGACAACTTGGATTCTTCTCGTTCCATCTCACTACCCCAGGGACGTGAAGTAAGCACTGGGCCGACGGCGCGAGCAGCTGGCCTGAGCCGTGCAGCGCGACTCAAAACTGACACAGCGATTTCGTACATGGTTCGGGAAACTGATTGCTCGGTGTGCCTACTTTCCTCACTTGCTATTCCCTTCATGTCTTGCCCTTCTTGCCCTCTTCAACGAGGTTGGCAGCCCGCCTGCCTGCCGGCAAGGAGCGGAAAACAGTAACAAACATCTTTGACGTACTCCGTAGGAGCCAACTATAACCCCCCTTAGCAGTGCTCCGTACGGAGTAGTGCTCCCCGTACCATTTTTATTCATGGGGTGGGTGTCCAACGTCTGCTAGACAGAGGGACTGGCCCCTGCAGTGTCCCCAACAGTGGCGGCTTTTCATCAGAGTGCAGCACAGGTCCTGATGGCGATTCGACAGGTCGGTCCCAAGGCGGGTTGACACCAGCGAGTAGCCCCCCTATCGGCCATACTAGTCAAGCGTTGCAGAGGCAGCGAGAACGCGCATGCTGCCTTGTTCAGTTCTCGTCGTGTGAAGCAACATGATGATGCTATTGCCAATGACCTCGATGCATCCGTCCATACCTCTTCCCGTCCTCTTATAGCGAATGATGTCCATGGGACCGGGCGCCTAGCTCGACGGAACTCATCTCAGCCGTCTTTCCTGGTCACGTCACCTCTGCTGAGTCCAGCAACCAGAAAAAAAAGCGTTGATGGACCCTGACACGACACGCCAGTTTCTGCACGCCCCCTTTTTTATCCACCGCCGCCCATCTAGCCGCCCACCCACACCTGTTGAACCTGCCCCGGGCTCACTGGCTCCTGGCCATGACCATTGACAGGACTGGAGCCAAGCCCGAGATGGGTTGCCACTGCTGCGCCTGCGACGAGGTCCCGCACCGATTGCCCGCTGTGTGCATCAACAAATCCCTGGACACCCCGGGGGCCTGGTGCACCGGGCCTGCCCCTGGTGCCCACAGACGCAGCAGCGTGTCCCGTTGCCCTGAGCCAAACGTGCACGCATGAAAAGGCTGCTCTCCCATTTTCATTCTCCTGCTTCGCTTCATCACCAACCGCATTTACTGCCTTGCCGACTTTCTTTGTTTTGCCCCCCCCCTGCCTGCTGCCTTCCCCCCCTC